>CM017442.1:21622631-21818152 GCA_007726485.1 Eragrostis curvula
ACGGCAAAAAGCAAATGAGACACAGCCGGTGCTTGAGGACAAACCTTGATACCACGGATGTCACATTCCTGTTCTGCCTGGTGCAACAGAGCTGAAAATCCCCTCACACAGAGCAAGAATAAATACGGGGATAGAGGGCCCCCCTGACATAGACCCCTACCTGGCTGAAATGGATCATAAGATTACCATTAATCTTAATCCGATAGGACACAGTGGAGACATAGTGCATAATGCGCTCAACCCATCATTCATCAAAACAAGCTTTACCATCATAGCTTGTAAAAAGTGCCATTCACACGATCGTAGGCCTTACTCATGTCCAATTTAATTGCCGCATAACCCAGCTTACCCTTCCTCTTATTTGCATGTAATGAGTCATCTCATATGCTACAAGGATATTATCCGAAATCAGACGGCCCGGCACAAAGCACTTTGGGAATTTGATATAACATCAGGGAGAATTGTTTTGAGCCTATTAGCTACCACTTTGGAGATCAGCTTATAGATCACATTGCACGAACTATTCGGTCTCAAATCTTTTGTCTTACTTGGTTTCTTCACCTTGGGAATTAATACCACCGCAGTTTCATTCCATTCCTAGGCATATCCCCCATTTAATACCGCAAGCACCTCCTGGACCACTCGCTCCCCCAAACATCCCAGAAAGATTATAGAAAACTGCAGTCTACCATCAGGTCCAGGCGCCTTGAGATCCCCAATAGAATTGAGTGCCGTCTTTACCTCAGCCGCTGAGAATTCAGCAGTGAGGACATCATTCATTTCGGCCGACACCCTCCGTTGAACAGCCTCCAGAAGTTGGCTCGAGTCATTTTGACCTTCAGATGAGAAAAGATTTATAAAATAGTTAGCAATTACTCCTTCTCCTCCCTCCTTCACCAACTCCATCCTCCTTTTGGATACGCCCAACTCGATTACTCCTCTCCGTTCTGTACACGCAGCATGAAAGAGCCCATGTTTTTATCACCCTTCTCCAACCAGCAAACATGAGCTCTTTGGTGCGAGTACACATCAACTTGTTCCTCCAATCTCTCCAATTTAAATCTCAGGATCTCCTCTCGTGCCATCTGGTCTGGACTGATAGTTCTTCGCCGACACAATCCAGATCTTTTTTAACTTTCTTAATTCTTTTCTCCAAGTCACCGAGAATGTTCGTACTCCAACCTGACAAACCAACTGCCACCACCCGTACTGCACCGTGGACATTGCACCCACCAGCTTCCCATGCCCCATTCCACGCCTCCATCACTACCCCCGCACATTTATCTTCCTTAGCCAGCTTGCTTCGAATTTAAAACCCCGCCACCACCTCGCCAGCCTTACTTCCTCCACCACTTGTCAGTGTTTAATGAGTGGACGATGATCAGAATCCTGGATTACCATTTATCACACAAAGCTTGGGAACAAAGCTCTCCATCTATCATTCGCCGCAACCCTATCCAGTCATTCATGAATGTAGTTCTCTGCATGATGACTATTGTTTGTGCATGTAAACACATCCCCTTCAAATCGGATCACTCAGCTCGAATCACACAGGGCATCACGAAAGGCACCCATACATGCTTGGCTCTTTGGAGCACCTCCTCCTTACCTCATTAAAATCCCCAGCACAAGCCCAGGCCGACACCGTACCAGCAAGACCTCTTAAAGCCTCCCATGTTTTATACTTCAAATCCGTGCGTTTGCCATACACCCTGATAAACCTTCAGGATGCACCTTCTTCCTCCTTTACATCCACATCTATGTAATACTTGGACATGTCCCTCCGGACACATCAAAACCCTTCCTCCACAGAACAGCCATTCCTCCACTCCGACAACCACACGACCAGACCAGAGAATTGTGCGTCCGAGCATGCATTTGAAATGTACATCCTCTTCTCGTCAAGTTTCATCTTGACAAGAAAATAACCATCCACCCCGTCAGTCTGCAAATTGTGTTGCATTCTCTTTCGTTCTTGTTTGTGTTCTTCGATTCACAGGTAGAGATTAGCCTTCTGGGTGAGGTCAATCGTGCTTGCATAGTTGATAACCATAGGAGACAGGGTGCTGCGATTGCGGGGTCTCGGATCGTGTTGTTCGGAAGCCGGATCGAATTGTGTCAAGTCTCCACCAAATCGTCGTTTACCAGAACCTTTCGGAAGATCGGGCACCCTTGTTCACGTCAAGTGGCAATCAGAGCTTCAAGTGCACCGTAAGGTTCACCCTTCCTTAAGTTTAGTTTGTTCTATTTTTATCCTATCATCCACGAAAAAGGCCAAATTTTTTTTTTGTTCTAGGGTTCATCCTGTCCAAGCCGTGTTTAGCCTTTTGCATAATTTGATTTCAGAGTCCGTAGTATTGAGTTTGTGTCCTAGTCGTGTTTGGTTGCTGGTTTTAGTTCGTGTTTGATTTCAGTTTGTGATTTTTCCATCCGCTGCACTCCATCGTTGAAACCCTAGCCGCCACTTTCCGCATCCCGCTATTCATATACATCCCACCCACCACACCCTGATTTTGGTTCGCTGTTTTCGCCATATTTTTAGTGCTTCGATTCATATATATCTCACCCACCACACCCATACACTCGCTGCATCCATCCGACTTCGTTTCGCCCTACCCGATTTGAGTTTTGCCTCTTTGCAAACCCTGAGTTGAGGTACCTTTAGTAAAACATCCATGGGACGCACATCGGGCATTCAGTGCCACCGTTGCCTCGGACTTGGACATATGCAGAAGGATTGTCCAAGTAAGCGAGCATATGTGGCCACGGACGATGGCTACGTCAGCACCTCTGATGTGGAGGACGATGATGTTGTGTTGCTGCTGCTGCTGCCGCCCAGGATGACCTTGTCCTTAGCGATGGGAGTCTTTCGGGATACATGACCATCATTGTACAGCGTGTACTCAGCACACAAATGGAGCACAGCCCGACAAGATCCACGCCACAACTTGTTGTCAGACCTTCTTCGTCCATCAGAACCGACGTGCGTTATGTCATCATATGATGGAGGTAGCTGTAACAACTTGGTGAGTGCTGATTTGGTCAGAAACTGGATCTCCCTACACGACCACACCTCATCTACTATAATTCAGTGGTTGAATGATTCAGACAAAGCTAAGGTACACAAACATGCAGAGGTTCCTTTTTCTCTTGGTGCCATAGGCTGATTATTTTGATTGCGATGATTGTACTATGCAAGACTTGTTCACTTTGTTGGTCGTCCTTGGGAACATGAGATAATGATGCTCTCACCATGGTAGAAATATAAGTACACTTTTACGCATAAAGGAATATAACATTACTTTGCTGCCTTTGACACCTAATGAAATTTATACAAGCTGATAGGAGCGTGCTAAAATGCTTAAGGTCTGAAAATCTGCTACTATTGCTGCTGCCCCCCCTCTATAACTGATAATATTTCATCTAGTTCTCAATGATGGGATTAGATTAAAGGTCGTGTTATGCTTGCTACTAAATCAGACCTTGCTGAAATTTTTGATGATGATATTTGCTATGCCTTGATATGCAAACAAGCTTTGTATTCGCTTGATGATATTGCTAGTTCTTTGCCTCCTGTTGTTGCTAACCTTTTGCAGGAGTATGAGGATATTTTTCCAGCTGAGATCCCTCCCGAATTGGCACCTTTGAGAGGAATAGGAGCGAATCCGGGAGCTACCTTACCCAACCGTACTACTTATAGGACCAACCCCGAGGAGACTAAGGAAATTCAGCGACAAGTCCAAGACCTTTTGGACTGCGGGTATGTGCGAGAAAGCCTTAGTCCTTGTGCCATTCCTGTACTTTTGGTTCCTAAGAAAGATGGTACTTGGCGTATGTGTGTTGATTGTATAGCCATTAATAATATTACTATTCGGTATCGTCATCCTATTCCTAGGCTAGACGACATGCTTGATGAGTTATGTGGTTCTATCATTTTTTCTAAAATTGATTTGCGTAGTGGTTATCATCAAATTAGAATGAAACTTGGAGATGAATGGAAAACAACTTTTAAAACTAAATTCGGATTGTATGAGTGGTTGGTAATGCCTTTTGGTTTAACTAATGCACCTAGTACTTTCATGCGTTTGATGAATGAGGTTTTACGAGCTTTCATTGGCAAATTTGTGGTATTCTACTTTGATGATATCTTGATTTTTAGCAAGTCAATGGATGAACATATGGATCACTTATGTGCTGTTTTTTAATGCTTTGAGAGATGCATGTTTATTTGGTAACCTTGAGAAGTGCACCTATTGCACCGATCGAGTCTCTTTTTTTGGCTATGTTGTTACTCCACAGGATATTGAGGTGGATGAGAAGAAAATTGAGGCTATTGGTAGCTGGCCAGAGCCCCAAACCATCACACAAGTTCAGAGTTTTGTTGGCCTTGCAAGTTTCTATCGCCGCTTTGTCAAAGATTTCAGCACCATCGCTGCACCGTTGCATGAGTTGACAAACAAGGTGTTGTGTTCTATTGGGGGAAAGCACAAGAGGAGTCCTTTAGTTCTTTGAAGGACAAGCTTACACATGCACCGCTGCTCCAAGTTCCTGATTTTGGTAAGACTTTTGAGCTTGAATGTGATGCTAGTGGAATTGGCATTGGTGGTGTTTTGATGCAAAATGGTAAACTTGTTGCTTATTTTAGTGAAAAGATGACTGGCCCTGTTTTGAATTACTCTAAGTATGATAAGGAATTGTATGCTCTTGTGCGTTCTTTACAAACGTGGCGTCATTATTTATGGCCTAAAGAATTTGTTATTCATTCTGGTCATGAATCGCTCAAGTATATTCGCTCTCAAAGTAATCTAAACCGTAGACATGCTAAGTGGGTTGAATTTATCGAGTCTTTTCCTTATATTATCAAGCATAAAAAGGGAAGGATAATGTGATTGCTGATGCGTTGTCTAGACGGTACACTATGTTGTCACAACTTGATTGTCGAATTTTTGGGCTTGAATCAATTAAAGAACAATATGCTTTTGATGCTGATTTCAAAGATGTTTTGCTGAATTGTAAAGAGGGTCGCACATGGAACAAGTTTGTGATAAATGATGGATATTTGTTTAGAGCTAACCGTCTTTGCATTCCAACTGGTTCCGTTCGTCTTTTGTTGTTACAGGAGGCGCATGGAGGATGATTGATGGGACATTTTGGTGCAAAGAAGACGGCGGATGTTTTGAACACACACTTCTTTTGGCCACAGTTGAGAAGAGATGTTGAGCGCTTTGTGAGTCGCTGCACTACTTGTCTAAAAGCTAAGTCACACTTGAATCCACATGGTTTATATCTACCTCTCACCGTTCCTTCAATTCCTTAGGCGGATATTTCTATGGATTTTGTTTTAGGACTGCCTAGGACTAAGAAGGGGAAGGATAGCATTTTTGTTGTGGTTGATAGATTTTCTAAGATGGCTCATTTTATTCCTTGTCATAAGAGTGACGATGCTATTCATATTGCTGACCTCTTTTTTAAAGAGATTGTTCGCTTGCATGGTATGTCTTCTACTATTGTTTCAGATTGTGATGCCAAGTTCTTGAGTCATTTTTGGCGCACTCTATGGAATAAGTTGGGTACAAAATTATTGTTCTCTACAACATGTCACCCACAAACTGATGGACAAACTGAGGTAGTGAACTGCACTTTGGGCACCATGTTGAGAGCTATTTTGAAGAAAAATTTGAAGATGTGGGAAGAATATTTGCCTCATGTGGAGTTTGCATATAACCGTGCCACGCATTCCACAACCAAGATAAGTCCTTTTCAGGTAGTGTATGGTTTCATTCCCCGTGCTCCTATTGATATTTTGCCTTTGCCTACTAGGGAGAGAGTTCATCATGATGCTAAGGAACATGCTAAATTTATTGTCAAGATGCATGAAACAACTAAGCACAACATTGAAAAAATGAATGAGAAATATAGTATTGCTGGTAGTAAAGGTAGAAAAGAAATTAAACTCGATGTGGGGGATTTAGTGTGGTTGCATTTGCGAAAGGATCGATTTCCAGATTTGAGAAAGTCTAAATTGATGCCTAGAGCTGCTGGTTCTTTTAAAATAATTGAGAAGATTAATGATAATGCATATAAACTTGAGTTGCCTCCAGAATTTGGGGTTAGTCCCACCTTTAACATTGTAGATTTTAAACCTTATTTGGGAGAAGAAGATGAGCTTGAGTCGAGGACGACTCCGATTCAAGAGGGGGAGGATGATGAGGACATCACTCCTTTGGATACAAATGACACTCCTCTGCTGGATATTCAAGGAGCAATCACTAGAGCTCGCGCCCGACAATTGAATTTAGAGGTGAACTCGTTCTTAAGTAAATCATTATATGTGAATGTTGAGAATGGTATACTACCTAAAGATTATATTTTGCTTAGGAACAGAGGAGAGGACCAGCAAGAATATGGAGAGGGACTTAGAGGCGGAGGAGACCAGCAAGGGCGTCCATGTCAAGTTGGAAGGCCAATCCAAGTCGACTTCGAGTCCGTTTCGGAGTCCAGGAGCAGTCCGCACTAAAACAGTCGCTCAGGTCGCATACGGGCTCAGTTTTGGATGTTCTATATATGGATTAAAAGATAATTTCATAACCTTTCCAATGGATCTAGTTTTATGTCAAAATACGTTTGGAGTCATTGGAAATCGTTGAAAAAAGTGGACGTCCAGAATCTGTCTCGGTGCTGCGCCACCGTCTTTGGCCTTTGGGCCGTGTGAGCCCGCTAAGGGCGCGTCCAGGGGGTCTTGCAAGTCTCCAAATCTTTATTAGCAGCCGCCACCACCCAAATTAGGGTTGGGTTTTGCTTAGATTATTCTTCTTTGATAGTTTCGCCGTTCATCGGTTTGTGAGACCCCAACTGGTGAGCTTAATCATTCATCTTTGCAAATTGTGTTGCATTCTCTTTCATTCTTGCTTGTGTTCTTCGATTCGTAGGCAGAGATTAGCCTTCTGGGCGAGGTCAATCGTGCTTGCATGGCCGATAACCATAGGAGACGTGGTGCTGCGATTGCGGGGTTTCGGATTGTGTTGTTCGGAAGCCGGATCGAATTGTGTCAAGTCTCCACCAAATCGTCGTTTACCAGAACCTTTCGGAAGCTCGGGCACCCTTGTTCACATCAGGAGGGGATCCTGTAACGACATCTGTTTTTCGGGCCGCGAGCCAAAGACACCTCATTTATTCTGTCCGCATTTCTCTCTCATCTCCAACCCTTTCGCCTAGCACCGCGGGCGATAGAGGGCTTCGGTGTTATACACAACGAAAGACCCAAGGAACAGCCTGGGCAAGAGAATCTACTTCTGGTAACACGGTTACTTCAGGAGGGCTTCTCCAGGGAGCTCAGAGGCGACTAAACGTGAAGAAGGGCTTCACTAGGGGACTTCAAAACGTCATAGCACCCCGAGGGCTTCGCAAAAACAACACAATCACATTCAACCTGTTGGAGGGCTTCGCTGAGTTCAACAAGGACCTTCGATACCCCAACACAAGTAAAAAGAAATAAAGAAACCTGGACCAGCAGCGCCCTCTAGTCCTCGCTCGGGCATCCTCGCGGGTGGTAGAAGCCGTCAGGTGTCCTCGCGGACCAGGCGCGTTGGCCTGATGTTTACCACGGGCAACCCAGGGGATAGCTAGACCGATTCACTTTGAAACTTTAGGCTCTGTCTCCATAGGACCGCACGAGTCATGATTTGCAGCTTTGCTCCTCCTATTTTGATAGAATTATAATACAACACAAAAAATAGTATCATCACCACCTGTTGGCACGACAAAAACAACAAGACTTATTGAGCCATTACACTTCAACATTATATTACTTTTTTTTTACAATGTCTACTTCGTTTCTTCTTCTCACTTCGTTTTCTTTATTATTGGCTTTCCTCCAGAGCTGTTCTTGGGAGCGTCAGCGATTACTGCGCTCATAACTCTCCCTGCACCGTGATGATAGTGAAGAAGCCAAAGCACAAGCACTGAGGACTGATCAGTATACCCTGCGAATATAAGTATGTACTGCCAATTTGTGCTTGTATGCATCTGTTTCTGAATAAATGGGTCGGCATAGCCACATCTCCGGTTACCCCTTATGAGTAGCCGATGTAATCAAGAACCTTGAAACAATGTGTTTTATAATTTGTACTTTCCGTGGAAATCAATTACTCGTCACAAATACTAAGCCATGTCACAACTCAACGTGGCATTTCAGGAACCAAACAGTCTACCTATTACGCGGCGTTCAATGCTGTGTTGCCAAGCTAAGCTTTGGCCGTGCCAATAAAATTTGGCCAAGTTTTGGCCGTACCAAGAAAATCTTGCCTCCGTTTCTTTCACTACTACAGTTAACTCTAGTACTGACGCTTGGCCATTTCTAGTCTAAGCGGTTGGAAGTTTGAGCCGATTAAATAAGGGATTGGGTCAAAAACTGCTTAGGCTATAGCCCTAGCACAAGCGGTTATTGAGGATAACCGCTTGTGGTAGGAACTTCCTACCACAAGCGGTTGTTGAGGATAACCGCTTGTGATAGGATTTTTAAAAATTCGATGTTTTAAAAAAATCTACATAATTCAAATCATTTCCAAAAATCACAAAAAATAACAGAAGATGTGAATTCACTAGATGCATGTATACAAAAAATATGAGAGCACAAGTCAACATAAGTTGAGAGTTATAAAAAAGACAAATTTTTTTGTGGTAATAACCGCTGGTGCTAGGATTTTTAAAAAATCATTGTTAAAAAAAAATGTACATAATTTATATTAACTCCAAAAATCACAAAAAAATAACTTAAGGTGTGAATGAACTACATGCATGTGTAACAAAAATATTAGATCACAAGTCAATATATATGGGAAGTTATAAAAAAAGACAACTATTTTTCAATAATTGTGCACATCCATTAGATATTTGTCTTTTTTGTAAATCATAAAATAAAATGATTTTGTGAGTGAAACTTGGTAGTAATATATACCATATAAAAATACACCTATAATATTTTTTATAATTTTTTATAAAACTTTTAGACCACATTATACTAGAATTAACACTAAAGTGACACTTTGACTCCGAATGATCACTTGCACATTAGTCACCTTTCAATACACATCTAAGATTTAAAATTGCTAAAAATTAAAAAAAATGCTTGAGATAGGAATGACCACAAAACACCTGCACACCAATTTATATGAACTAAACCAACACAATTCTCGAGATACAAAAAAGACAAATAACTAATAAAAGTGACTAATATCCATTAATTACTTATCTTTTTTATATCTTTGGAAATATTTTGAGTTTGGAAAATAATTTTTGTATACATGTATAGAACATACTTAAGAAACTATAGTAATTTTTCCATATTCTTTTAACAATTCCTAAATAGCACACACTTCACAGGATCTTTGTAGGAAACTAAATTGCAGACTCAGTATATGACCCGAAAGCTTTAGAAAATTATGAAACAAAAGACTATATATAGTAAATGTCATGGTAGACATCCACATAAAATTTCATTGCCTCATATTACATATTTTGTCTTGTAATAAATAACATATAATGAACAAAAATATGTATTCAAAATAGTAATCAGTTAAAGGCCGACTAGGCCAGCAATTTGGGCTATGGCCCAGTCGGCCTTTGCCAGCCCGATAGGCCCAGTCGGCACATGCTGGCCCGACAGCCCCTGCGCCCTATAAATACTACCAACCCTAACCTCACCGGCTCACCCCTCTACCACTCTTCCCCTTGCCTCCACTAACCAGCCGCCGCCCCCTCTCTTCTTCTCTCCCACTCTTCTCCCGCGCCGCCGAGCCCCTCCTCTTTGCCCCGCCGCCGGTCACAGCCTAGCTTCCTCTCCCCGCCGACGATGGATCTGGCCCCGACACCGCCGGATCTGGCCATGGCGGCCACGGTGGCCCAGCGGCCCGTCTCTTCTCCCTTCCATCCCTTCTCCCTTCGTCTGCGCCGGCGGCATCGGCTTCACGCGGGGGTGGTCCGATCCGCCCGCCCGTGGCCGGATCTGCTCGGCTGTGGCCGGGTCCACGCGGTGGCGGTCTCGATCTGTCCGCCCAATGCCGGATCCGGTCGGCGGCCGGCGGGTGCCTGTGGGCGTTCGGCGTCGGCCGGCTCTGCCCCAGCAACGGCCCCGGAACGACGAGAGGGCGGACTCGCCTCATCCTTCTTCCTCGACCGGATCTGTCCTCCCCTTCCTCTCCAGCGGTAAGCCTCCTACCCCTTCCCCCTTGCTTCTCCCAGATCTCCCGGTCTCACTTTCTCCCACCTCCCTTCTACAGAGACCACGACCTCCTCCCTCCGAGCAGATGTGGCTCCAACTCCCAGCGCCTCCCTGCCTCCTTCCCCGACGACGCGGCGAGGCTTCCTTCCCCGACGACGGTGGCGGCTGCGGCACGAGGACGTCGACGACGTGGTGCGCGCGGAGAACACGGGGACGAAGACCGGCGTGGCAGAGCTTGTGATGACGGTGGCTCCGAACGTTGACGTCGGCGCTTCTGGAGGATGAAGGCAACGTTGACGGCAACCGGTCGATGACGGGCGGCAAATCTGGCCGGCGTCCTCTCAAGGCGTCGACGGGGAGTTAGGGTTCCGATGGTGGCTAGTGGCCCCACCATTTCATTTTTTTTTTGTTTTTTATGTGGCTTGCACAAGCGGCTGGCCGTGATCTCAAAACTGCCGCTTGTGCAAGACTTTTTTTTTTGGTCCGGTGTGTTCCATCCTAAGCGGTTAACAGAGCTGCTTAGGCAAGAAATCTTCTATTCCTGATTGTTGCTCCTAAGCGGTTGTGGCTAGAGGTCCTTAGCCGCTTAGGCTAGACCTATCTGTAGTAGTGTTTTGAGGCCAAAATTTAGCCAGCCTTGAAACTTTTGGCTAGTTTAAATTTTTAGTGGACAAGGCGTCTGTGTAGCACCCTCTATTTTCACTGCAACCAAACTTCACTAAAAAATTAAATTTTTCTAAGCCAATTTAAATTTGGTTAAATTAGCGGAAGTCATATTCCAAAAGTTCACGATTTGCCAAAACTTTAAAAATAAAACTTGCATAATTCGTGCATTTAGCATTTCATTTTGCTTCGTTGAATTTGAATGGTTGTTCAAATTCAAATTCAGTTCAAACTCCCCCTAAATTCATCCAAACAAATCCAGGAAAATATCTAAAATATTCTCCTAAGCAAACCTAGTTTTGGCTCACCTCCAAATACGGCCCAGTTCAGGCCCAAATCGCCCATCTCTTTTCCTCTCTCTCTGTTTGTCTCACGGACGTGTGGGCCCTCGCTGACGTCAGCCGTGACATCAGCTCCTCCCCAACCTCCCGCCCGCGCTGTCGCCGTGACGCGTCGCTGCTGTCTCGTCGTCCGTGTGTCATCCCTGACATCTTCCCTCGCTGCCGTCACCCACGTTCGTCCTCTGTCGCCACGCGCCGCACCAACTCCGCCGCGCCCATGCCGGCCCTGTCGCCATGTCGCCACCCACTTGGCGCGCACATCGTCCTCCCCCTCCTTATCCTCTCTACGCCGCAAGCCTCCCTTGCTCCCTCTCGTGTCGCGCCCCACATCTCGCCCTTCGCAGCTGCTGCCCTGGAGCTCCTCTGCGTGCCCTCGCCGTCTTCTCTCCGCGCGGACTTCCCTACGGCAGTCGCCCTTGCCTCAGCCTTGTCACCACTTCCGGCGCCAACACGAGTCTCCCCAGCGTCGTCTCCGGCTTCCCCGCTTCCTTGTAGAGCTTCTCCATGGCCCGCGCTCCCGTCGTCTGCGTTGGCCGCCTCCCTGCCACTGTCGGTGCTTCCTCAGCTCTGCCTTCCCCCGCCGCGCCCGTCTCTGCCCCGCGGTGAGCCACCCCTTACTCTCCCCCCTCCTTGGCCACTCCGGCTTCGCCTCCTTCGGCCGCCACCGCTCCCTCGTTCCAGGCGAAGACATGGCCCCCGCTCCTGTGGGACAAGGACCGCCGCTGCCACGTACGAAGGTGCATACATCACCAAAAGAATGGCCCAGGATCGAATCGAGTGTCGGGTGCCGTCATATCATTTCCCAATGAAGGCCCAGGCCTGGCCACAGCCAACGAGACCCAGGCCCAAACAGGTTCATGGGCCCCGCCGCGCCATGGACCCGTGGTCCCATTATCCTCGTTCATTGGTAGCGATTGATAGCGGCAGCCCACGACTAATGGTCCTCATTGCCCGAGCAGAACCGTGGGCAGGTGCGACGTGCCACCCAGTTTCCCGTCCACCGCCGGATCCTTGCCTCTGGATCCCGCTCCCGGTGGGCGGCGCACAGTCGACAGCTGCGGCGTGCGTCGCTTGTCCATTGGTTTGGTGGTCCACCTCCCACCCGATCCGATCCTGAGCCCGAGGAATCGCATTGTGATCCACTTGCAGTCTGCCTGGCCCTAACCGACAGGTGGCGCTGGCCCTGACCGGACAACCACCAGCTGCTATTGGGGCACTAATCGGATGAGTGGGCAGTGTTCTTGCTTTCGTGCTTGCTTGGTGCCTGGGTTCAGTTTCTTCTTATTCTTCTAGGAGCGTCGTCTCTCAATTCAAGTGCGTGTCGGCGGTAGGAAGCAAAACAATCAAGCAGGGATCGAAGAGGCCGCAACCATGGTGGAGGAAGCGTCTGCGGCTGTGGCGGGGGTGGGGACAATGAAGATGACAATGATGGTGGTCGGCGTCGACGAGAGCGAGCACAACTACTATGCGCAGCAGTGGGCACTCCAGCACTTTTTCCCGCCGGTGGGCCAGCCGCAGCAGTACCACCTCGTCGTTGTCAGCGCCGTGTCGGCCGTGTCTGCTGTCAGCTTCGCCACCCCAGGTACCCACTTCCTCCTCCTGCATGCTGCTCTTGGCCTTTGATTCCTGAGGCGGTGTCCCGACCGATGGTCATTGATCCAGATGCGCCGGTAGTGATGCCGCTCACGGATGCGGACCTGAAGAAAGAAGCTCAGCGCGTCATCGACAAGGCCAAGCTTCTCTGCGCACATGTAATGAAAAAACTCTTCCCCTTTTGTCCATTCGTGAAAGGGGACACCTTTTAATGCTGATCCATCATTTGTGATGCTTGGCGGCTGGCGATTGGCGAGCTTGCTGCAGGTGACCGACGCCGTGTTCGAGGTGTTGGTAGGGGACGCCACGAACGTGCTATGTGAGGCGGTCGAGAGACACCAGGCCGATATGCTTGTCGTCGGCAGCCATGGCTACGGAGCTATCAAGAGTAGTCCTGGCCACTTGGGCCGTGCTAAATGGGCCTCCTCCCAGCCCGGTCCATTTGGCACAGTCCGAGCACGACCCGGGCCGATTGATACACGGACCGGGCCGGCCCGTAGTCCATGATAGGCCGTGCTTGGACCTGGCCATAACCCCGTCGGGCCGGTCTAAGCACGTCCTGTTAAAACCAGCCCGCATAGCCCGTGATGGCACGACCCAGTCCTGGCACGACCCTTATAGCCCGTCAAGCATTCCAACGGTCGGCCTGCCTCGCACCCAGCCCATTAAGCCAAGGCCTGCCTCACGCCCAGCAGCATATAAAATGGCCGCCGAACCCTAGCCGCACCGCACCATCCACTCGTCCCCATCCCGCGCCGCACCGCCTCCTCTCCTCCCTGATTCCCCATCTCCCTCGCCGCCTCACCGCCTCACCAGCGCAGTCCATGCCGCAACGCAAGCCTCGCCTCACCTCTCCCCGTCTCCCTCACCTCATCGCCTACCTCACAGCTGAGCCTCACCTCTCCGCTGTCGTTCGTTTCGGAACCCTAGCTGCCTCCTCGCCGAAGCTGTTCACCGGAGCCACTCCTCTCCGATGGCCGGTAGCCTCTGACACAACCCAAAACTGGTAGCCTTCAGTTCTCCTGACGCTGTGGGGGTAGCGAGTCAGGCGTCATCAACAGCGTCAAGTCCGATGGAGGGCGGATTGATCAACGACGACCTACGTCTCCAAGGCGAGCATGGCGATGATGAAGACGACGATGTTGGTGCCGATGGCGAGGCCTTGTTCGGGAGTGGCAGCGCGTCGTCTCCAGTGGACGTGGACGGGGAGCCAAGCCCGACGAGCACCGGTTGCAAGAGGCAGCGGAGAAGGGCGAGGACCTCCAATGTCTGGAAATTCATGGAGGAGCTGAAGAAGGTCATCAATGGTAAGGAAACCAGGTGTGGTTCTCGTTGTAACTTCTGCAAAACCGTTCTTTCTGCTAGCTCAGGGGGTGGTACTGGTCATCTGCTTCGCCATGTTGCCTCATGCAAAAGAAAGGCTTATGCTGCTAGTTCATCTTCTCAGTCTCAACTGCAATTTAGTCCTGATGGTCACATTAAGAACTTTGTTTACTCTCCTGAGGTTGCTAGAACTGAGCTTTGCCGATTCATTGCTAGACTTGATTTACCTTTATGCATTGGTGAACGTCCTGCATTTGAGGATTACATTAGGATTGCACATAATCCTGTTTTCAATCATGTTTCTAGGCAGTCAACTACCATAGATCTTGAGGCTTACTTTGAACTGAAAAAGTCTGTTGTGCTTGATTTGTTGAGACATGCTTCTTGTGTTTGTTTGACTTCTGATATCTGGGCTGGTAATGCCAAGGAGGACTATCTGAGTGTTGTCTTCCATTTTGTCACTGATGAATGGGAGTTAGAGAAATGCATTGTTGGTATGAGGTTGATTGATTGCTCTCATTCTGGTGTCAACATTGCTGAGCGCATTATGAATGTTGTTTCTGAGTTTGGCATGAGGTCTAAGGTTTTATCTATTACATTAGACAATGCATCTGCAAATGCCACTGCTGTAGAACATATAGCTCCTTTGATTTCATCATATGTTGGCTCTGCTTTGTTGCATCAATGTTGTGCATGTCATATCATCAATCTCATTGTGAAGTCTGGACTCAAACGCATTAAGAATTATATTGAGGATTTCAGGACTGCTATTTCCTTTCTTAATTCCTCTAACCAGATAATTGCAGGTTTTAAGTCATTTTGCTTATCTGTTGGGGCTCATCCTCGTAAGTTTGGTTTGGACATAGATGTCAGGTGGAATGCAACTTATCTTATGCTGAAGCATCTTATGCCTTATAAGGACACCTTTTCTGTGTTTATCCATACTCATTATCAGCCTGGTGGTCCTGCTTTGCTAATAGACAATCATTGGTATGTTGCTAAGAACATCTTGGAATTTCTTGAACTGTTCTATAAGTGTACTGTATCACATTCTGGTGTTCATTACCCAACATCTCCTTTACCATGCATGCTATTATTGAGATTGCTGATCACTTGAACAAGTTTGAGAATGATGACCTGCTTAGATCTGTTGTTGTTCCAATGAAGAATAAATTTCTCAAGTATTGGGGTTAGATTCATCTACTCTATTCTCTTGCTTTTATCTTGGACCCTAGAGCTAAACTTACTGGTTTTAACAATGCACTTCAGTTCTCTACTCAATTGTACAACCGTGATTATTCTGCTTATCAGGCTCGTGTGAAATCTGAGTTATCTACCTTGTTTACTAAATATGAGACTAAGTTTTCATCAATGAGAGTGCAGAGGCCACAGCAGGCCGCCACTGATGGAGGTACGCAAGTATGCTCATGGAATAGGCTCTTTGCTAGACCACCAGCCCCAATTCCTGCAGATTCAAACCCTGTAATGTCTTCTAATATCTCTTAGTTGTCATGTTATTTGGACAGTGATACTGTCACAGTTTTTGATGATTCCTTCAATTTGCTTAACTGGTGACAAGGTCACAAAAGAACATATCCTATTCTGTCAATTATGGCTAAAGACTTGATGACTATACCTATTTCCACTATCTCTTTGGAGTCTGCGTTCTCTTTGTGTGGCAGGATGATCGAGGAGCGTCGCCGGAGCCTTACACCTGAACATGTGGAGATGCTGTCCCTGATCAAGGATTGGGAGCAAGGTGATGCTCGACAACAGCACAACATTGAGAACGATGAACTTGCAGACAAGATGGCAAACATGTTCTTGGATGGAGATGGAGATGGAGAAGGATCTGCTGGTGCTGGTGCGGCAGGAGGTAAGATTCTTTCCAACTCAAACATATGTTTCCCTTAATTATTGTTTCATTGTTGTAATTTAATCAATGAACTTTCTCATGTTGAAATAGGTTGAGGATAACAGCTGTCGAGCACTCGAGCGGAAGAGATCACTACAAGAGGAGGGGTTGTACTCTTTTTCCCTTTAGGGTTTTATCCTCATGTAGTAGAAATGAGGTTTTACCTAAAGGTTTTTAACGAGGCAGCTCATTTTGTAACTTCTCCGGTTCTCCTCTTTCTAAAGCTTGGTGGTCTCTATTTTTAGACATGAACTTTTAATATATTAGTGTAAGACCTAAGAACTTTATGTTGCTACTTGCTTGTTGAATCTGGGAACTTATGAGTTATGACTTGTGTTTGTTCATGTTGAATGGGATGTGTGGAGTGTTGAATTATGTCTTCTTGTGTTTCTGTGTGGAGTGTTGAATATTGAATCTGTGATGTTATGGTCAAGTTCATGTAGTCATGTCGAATCTGGGACTTTGCTTGCTCTTTTTATGATCATGTAATCTGTGTGGACACTGGAGACTTTGACATGTAGCTAGATTACAAATTTTTGATCAATATGAGGCTTTTTTTGTGTCATCCAATAGCCTTGCTGTGGACTGGCCCGGTCCGAAAGGCCTGCCGGGCTGACGGCCCGGCCCGGTCCGTTTAAACCATGTCGTGCCGTGCTTGGGCTTGGCCGTAGGCCCGTCGTGCCAGCGCGGCACGGCCTGTTAGTCACCAGGGCCGTGCCGGCACGTTAGAAAAACGGCCCGTTGGCCAGGACTAATCAAGAGGTCTTTCCTTATTTGCAATTGCTTCCTCTGCCCTGCTCTCTTCTCTTCCTGTCGCCTCATAGCTTCGCCCAGTGATAGTTGACAGTCCAACTACTTGTATGCCTTAGATTTAGGCATATTTTCGTTTGTTGTTGTTGTCCGGATTGAATCGCTTACACATCCATAGTGTCTTCTGTTTTTTTTTTTCTTTTTGGCTCTCTAACTGCGTATAATATAATAATTTACTGTAATGGCCATTACCTTACACTTCAACACTAGATTACTTTTTTTTTTTCAATGTCTGCTTCGTTTCTTCCTGTTGTTACTTCCCTTCTTTTACATTGACTGTCCTGAACCACCCTCCAGGGCTGTTCTTGGGAGCGTCAGCGATTACTGCGCCCATCACGCGCACTGCACCGTGATTATGGTGAAGAAGCCAAAGCACAAGCACTGAGATATGCACCGGTATGTACTCCCTGCGAATATATGTACTGCCAGTTTGTGTTTGTATGCATCTGTTTGTCAATAAATGGGTCATCATCGCTACATCTCTGGTTGACCCTTAAGAGTAGCCGATGTAATCAAGAACCTGGTGTTTTATATTTTGTTCTTTTTGTGTAAGTCAATTACTCGTCACAAATACTAAGCCATGTCACAACTCAACGTGCCATTTTAGGGACCAAACAGTCAACCTATTGCCTGGCTTTCAACGCTGTGTTGCCAAGCTAAGTTTTGGCCGTGACTAGAATATTTGGCCTCCGTTTATTTTGAGGCCGAAATTTAGCCAGCCTTGAAACTTTTGCCCAGTTTAATTCTTTTATAGTGGGCAAGTTTTTGGTGGACAAAACGTCTGCCTCGATTTCGGCCGGTCAAAACAATTGGTTTGGCCTCAAATCGAACACCATTTGGACTGACCCAACTTAGGAATGACACCAATTTTTGTCCGGGATGGGCATCTTATTTGGGTGCGTTTGTTCCTTGGTTGCGGTGCTAACAATGGTCCGCCGGGTTCCACCATCCAGGACGTGCTAATCTTAATTTGTACTACCAAGGAAATTTGGCCATGTGTGTGCAGTCTGTAAATAGTTACGTATATATGTATCCTCCAGTGAAATCAGATGTTTATTTTCTCTGTAAGAAGGTACAAGACAATGCTTATTTGTGCATATTTCACGACGCGCGCGCGCGCGAGAGAACAGCGAGGAGGGGAAGGCCATGGCGGCCGGGTTGGTGCGGCTGGTGGCGGAGGCGTGGCCACGAAGCGTGCTGGAGTGCAGCCACAGGGCGGCGATGTGCAGCAGCATGAGAGAGAGAGAGAGAGAGAGAGAGAGAGAGAGAGAGAGAGAGAGAGAGAGAGAGAGAGAGAGAGAGAGAGAGAGAGAGCGGGAGGCGACGACGCGGAGCAGCTGGGCAGCGACAGCAACGTGGAGGCGAGGACAATGACGAGGTGGACGTCGGCGTAGCCAGAGGAAGGAGAAAGGGGACGATGTCATCACGCTGACATCATGTGGAGCACACCTGTCAGCGAGAGAAAGGAAAATAAAAGGCAGGGCCGAGTTGGCCGGAAATGGGTGGAAAGAAGGAACGGGCCGAAACGGCGTTAGCTGATTTATTTTCAATTTCAATAGTTGGGCTTGGGTTTGGAGGAAGATTTGGGCCATGTTAGTATTAGTGAATTACACCTGAGAGCAAAGTTAAATGATGGAAATATTTAAACATAAACTGACTTTATGTTTAAATGACTTTATACTAGGTTCAAACGGATTGGAATTTCAATGACCATTCAAACTCAAAGTGGAAAAACCAAAATTTGAAAAACAAAACGATGACAATTGTGCAAGTTTTATTTGAAAGGGATTTTTGAAAATGCCGAAATCGATACTAAGCTAAGTAATTTAACCAAGATTCAGTTAATTTAGAAAAAAACGAATTTGGAGTGAATTTTGGCATGATTCAAAAATTAGGGTGTGACATTATATTTCCAAGAGGATATATTCGGTTGTTTATTCTGATTCGGGCCTGAAGCATTTATCACACCTAACAACAACACGCATGGTGTTCAGTCTTCAATCAGGTTTTGACAACAACGGAGAAATAGAAAAGAATGTGCTGATACGAAATTTGCTCAAATAAGCATTGTCTTTTACATTTTTACAGAGAAAATAAACACCTCATTTCACTGGAGGATACATATATACATAAATATTTACAGACTGCACACGCATGGCCAAATTTCCTTGGTAGTACAAATTAAGATTAGCACGTCCTGGATGATGGAACCCGGCGGACCATTGTGAGTACCGCAACCATGGAACAAACACACCCAAATAAGATGCCCATCCCCGACAAAATTCGCTCTAGACGACGGGTGACGTCTAAGTGGCTGATGACAGGGTAGAGCAAAAGGTAAGAGTCGATCCTGCTCTCGATCTCGCGAAACCGCTCAGCCTGGCTCCCGGCGGCGTAGATGCGGTACGCGAGGCTGCTCTTCTGGCAGGACGCGACGAGCGCGTAGGCCTCCCGGAGCGTGTCGTCCAGCCCGTCCAGCGGCTTCCTGATCTCCGGCCGCCGAATCATCTCCGAGCTCTGAAGCTGCTTCAGGAGGTCGGCGACCATCGTCACGCGGCGCAGGAGGCGGCGGCAGTCCTTCTTGTTCCGCTTTGCCGTCCGCACGGCCTGCGCGATCATCGAGATGACCCCGGCTGACTCCACTCCGGCGACCTGCGCCACGGTGGCCGCGTTTGCAAGGCCGTTCCATAGCGCCATTATATTTGCTTTCCTGACCCCTCCTCTCAACGGGTATCAACCTGCTACTAGAGACTACTAGTCAGCTTTGGGAACTGCATACATAAAGAAGAAATTGGAAGTACTACTAACGGTAACATAGAACACTGACCTTTCCTTCTAGCGAGACCACCTGATCGATTTTTGTGCGTATGGGCTATCCAGCAAGCAGCAAAGAGACTTAATTAAACCTGCCGAGCGCCCCTCCAGATGCCGAGTGTCCTCGTCTCGGTTCTTCTACCTTGGCTGGCCTCACATCTAGAGAATGCTTCCAGCCGTTGCTTTGTGCAGAAGCACTATTCGAGATTCCCCCAACGCTGTTGATGATCGTGGAGCTATTTTGTCGTTAGTTTGGTACGGAGTACAGATGTTAAGCGACCAACGGAGAGAGAGGGTTGAGCGGATGCGAGCCCTGCCGCCGTCTCAATCATTCCTCGTAAAATTTTCATTTTTTGATCTTTTTTCTGAAAGAATTTGTCAAATAGACCTCTAGTGAAAAGATGTGCAAAAATTGTCCCGGAGTACGGCGTCAAGTGATAAAACGCCGTACAATAGCATGGCGCTTTGTAATTTGGACGGCGCCTTGTTATTTGACACCGTACCCGCTTTGATGACAAACGACGTAAACACACATCATAAAATACATATTAACGGCACCAAGTTATTTGACCACCGTACTCTGGGACCATTTTTGCACATCTTTCCACAAGAATCCATTTGACAAATTCTTTCTAAAAAAGGACCAAAAATGAAAATTTTACATCATTCCTCTGCAAAAAATCTGGATATCTTGTATCCCTGTTGTTGGAGTTCTTTTTTGTGCGGGCAAGGAGAGCTTTATTAGTTATACTCCAAATACAGTTGACATCAGGGAGCAACCAACTGCTCCACACGCACCGGAGCACGGTCACGCCACACCACACTATGAATTAACCGTTTCGCCAAATGTGCAAGCTCATGCTAAACAATTTTGCTCTTTCCTTGCGTGCTGAAACACCGCTGCCCGTGATGGCTGGGCTTCCTGAATCGCCTCTTGGATGGTGAAGAACGCTGCCGTCCTCTGGCCTGCTGGCTTCTTCATGAAGTCTAACACCCTCTTGCAGTCATACTCCAGGATGATTGGTCTCCGGATCCACTAGTCTGCCAAAGCCTGTTTTTGGAGTTCTAGCTATGCACTGTATTTATTTTTTAACTTTACGGATAGTATTCTACTTTTTTAATCAATTGATATCAAAAACAGGATTGATATAAAAAGGCACCGGCTACCCTCCTTTTCTACTGTGTTTGTGCTATTAGCATTTGTGCCGATTAAACAGAAAAATAAAAACAAATAGAGCGCTCATATCTCTCTCGTTCGTCACAATAATTCCGGAGACGCTAGTCAATTCACTGCTTTTAGCGGAGTATGCAGGACCTGCAAAGCTAAACATGTTCTGAACGGGATTTATTGCAATCTACTCTCTCTGTTCCAAAATATAAGCAGTTTTAGATTTGGTCAAAATCAAACTTCTTCGACGTTACCATTAATATCTATATAAGTAAATTACTTTAAATAAAAACGCATACATATATTATGATAGTTGGCTTCACAATGAATCTAGTAATATTATTTTTATTTTATAGATCCTTTGCTATTTGTAATCAAAATTCAACATATTTGGCTTTGACTAAACCTAGAAACGCTTAAATTTTGGAATGGATGGAGTATTTTTTTAATTATATCACACATATATATTTTATCCAGTCACAAGAAAAAAGTGTACATATGTTGTGAGTTTCTACTTTGCAAAACAAAAAGTTATATAGGTATCATTACATCACAGACATAGATCACTACCTTGTTTGAAGAGGGCATGGATTTTCATTGAATTTGCATAAAAGTGCATCCCTTGTTTACATATAGGTCCCTACAAGTTATAAAACTGAAAATAAAACACTTGGAGGACCTTAGTGCAACCTTCATCGTCTCCTTCCTCAGACTCCAACTTACTCGTTGCCGATAAATGCCAGAGATCGCTCATGTTCCACCTTCAACAAGGAAACCAAACCCTCTTTTTGCCATAGTAGCCCGTGGTGCTAAACAAGCACTCTTAATTCCCCTGTCTGCCATCGGCAGCTTCCTCCCGAGGCCTGGACCGAGATCCAAAATGGGTAAACACGGAAACAGGGCACAGGATTGTAGCACCCGTATTTTTTTTTATCATTTCGATAAACCCTAAAATTGGACCTTTTCAAAAATTTTCAAATAATAAAAATGGACTAGATCAAAAATAGGACTTAATTAAATTTTTCTCGAAATTAAAACCATGCATGAAACAATCATGTGCATTTTTGCCTTTTTATTGCCTTTATTCAATTGTTTGTGTGAGTGTCGGAAACCAAATTCGAATTTGAATTCAAATCCCTTTGCATTTCTCCCAAATTCCAAACCCAGAAAAAGATAAAGCAAATTCCGGCTAGATGGGCCGCCTCTCCCTGTTTCCCCGCGCCCGGCCCATCTTCCCTCCTCTCTTTCCTCCCGCGCCCGGCCTCTGCGACGTCCGCGCGCCGCGGCCCCGCTCCGCCCGGCCCGCCCGCAGCCGCGAGAGGCTGACGAGTGGGGCCAGCCCCTTCGTCAACCTCGCGCCGCCGCCGCCGCCCGACCGGCCGGCGCGAGGCACGGGAGTTACTGCCCCCGCCGCCGTGCTCCCTCTCCTTTCTCCCACGCGTCGCACGCGCCACTCTCTCCTCTCCCCTGTCCGGGCCCCCTTCTCCTTTCCGCCGACAAGAACGAAACCCTAGCCCCCTCCGCCATAAATCCGGCGAGCTCGAGCGCCACGCCACTGTGGCGTCAAAGCAACGCGCCGCGCAACCTCACCGCGTCCGGGGCCCCCTCTCTCCTCCGCGCCGCGTGGCTGCCATCGCGCGCCCGTCCCCCACTCTCGCGCCGCGCGCCACCGAGCTCCGGCCAAATATCCCGACGAATTCGGGATATTTCCCGGCCAGCACCGCCTCTGCGCGGCCATAAATAGAGCGCCGAGCTCTCCCTTCCATCTCTCTGTCACTTCGCTCTCTCTCCCTCACTCTCCAGCTCCCCACCGCCAAGCCAATCTCTCCCTCACCTTCTCCAACTCCGGCGAACTCCGTCCAGCCGCCACCCGCCAATCCCTCTCCTCTCCGAGCTCAAGGTGAGCTTCCTCGCTCCCCTCTCCCTCTCCTGCATCTCTCTCTCCTCCCTCCGCGCACCCCGAGACCAGCCCGCGCCGAGCACCGCCGCTCCGCCCTCTTCTTCCCCGTCGCTGGCCGCCGTGGGAGCACCCCCGGCCCAGCCGAGCGCGGCTACGCCTTCCTCTTGCGCGCACGCACGCGCGCGGGCACTCCAACCCGTTCGCGCACAAGCGCACGCGCCTCTGCGCGCGCATGCCCAACCCCGGCCGAGCTCCGGCGAGCTCGCGCCGCCGCTGCACGCCTCGCTCACGTGCACGTGTTCCCCCTCTAGCTCCCACTACACCACAAACACCCTTTTTGCAACGGATATATGCGTTGCTAGATGTTCTACAAAGCGTTGGTAGAGTCTTTACCAACGCATTGGACATCCGTTGCAAAAAGTGGCGTTGCAAGGTTCTACAGCAACACATACTTATGCGTTGGTAAGTGAACACAAAAACCGTTGCAAAGTAGCAACGAATGCCAATTGGAAAGAGCAACGCTTATATGCGTTGGGATGCTGTACAGGGCACATGCCAATTATAATTATTTCCTGCTGCCGAGGCTACCTTAATATTATACAAAAAAATAGAACAATGGGACACCAAAATCATATAATTTCAACTCTTTGTATTATTAATTTCACTTCTAGTATGTTACAAAAAGATATGTTAGGTATATATACGATATACCATACACAAAATGGGAAATTGCATCTAAGAACTGAAAAGCTCTAAGATAACACTCGCCATCTTTGAAAGATAAATCCTAGCTACTGCTACGCCACTATGAAGTATCTGTTTTCTTGCTGCCCCACTATGAAGTATCTGTTTTCTTGGTACCCCACTATGAAGTATCTGTTTTCTTGCCTCACGTGAAATCGATGAATAAGATGTATCCAACTGAACTCCAGGATCTGCAATAGCAATAGTTACACTGTAAGTACCACAAGGTAAGAGGATAATCATGTCAAGTATTTAACAACAAAGATAAGAAAATAATTTCATTTACTGAACTTCATATTGTTACTTGTACCATCCAGCAATCGATGTCAGTATATGTCTAAACAAATACCTCTATCTATTATTCTGACAGGGAAAGCAAAAACAAAATTCAGCTAGTAATAGAGAATAAAAAGGCAGAGTTCAAACTTGCCAATAGGATACTAGCCTAACTAGAGTGAATCGATTGTTGTCTTCTGGATACTATGTCTAACTGTTGATTGTTCACACGGTAAATTGGATTCCTTGTGAAGCTCTAGGCAGGATTTATGGCTAATCTATTAGATAGCGTATTAATACTTCCATCTCTAGCTTCTACGTAATTCTGAAATTTGGTGATAACAGAGCCAGGCCTGTAGATTGAAACCAACGTTTTCTGAAAACACAAGTGGTGAACCATAACATAACTGACTTCATTTCCCATAACAGAGCTGCCACACATCTAAGAGTATATAAGTTGCAAATAAAGTTTGACTGAATGCAGAAATAAAAAGCATACCTTGTATTCCTTTTGAAAAGAATATACACTCTTGAAGATAGGTATCCAGACCTTGCTATCAATAGTGGCTGTGATTACTTTGTTTGACAAGACTGCAACCCTGTCGTTTAGGGAAATCTGAACATATTGTTAGTTACAAAGGCCAGCCCCTCTATAGAACTCGCAGGAGCAGTTGCATCTACAATTAATAAGCAAATAACGAATGCAAAAACGGCAATGACCAGATGGCTCAGTTCCTTATGCTATGGAGCTTGGTGGAACAAATACAACTAAATGACCAGCCGGATCAAATTAAATGGAACTGGACTGCGCATGGGCAGTATACCGCGAAATCAGCCTACCTGGCACAATTCAGAGGATCATATAACACATTTGATGCAGTAACCATATGGAGAGCTCACACGGAGGGAAAACACAAATTCTTTGCATGGTTATTGATGCAGCAGAAGATCCTAACAGCAGATAAGCTAGAGATAAGGAACTGGCCATGCAACCCCATCGGCTCATTGTGCAATAGCCAACCGGAAACAGCACTCCATCTGAGCTTAAACTGCACATATGCCCGCCAGGTCTGGGAGATCATTAGCAGCTGGTCGCACAACATTGTACAGGTTCCGGAGATGGACATAGGCTCCATACAAGAATGGTGGAATAAGAACGTTGAGCGGGTGCCAAAGGACCAAAAGAGACTAAAAGCGGCAGTGATGATCTACACCGCGTGGCACATATGGAACGAGCGCAATCGAAGAATATTCACAAGCACGGCCCTCCAGCCGTCGGACGTTGCAAGAATGATTAGAGAAGACATGTCGCTGAGCCAGAGCTTGCGGGCACCCGCAGCTGCATTTTAAGCAAAATGAGCAGGAGCAATCACTGATTATCATGTAATAAATAAAGATGTAACTTGTACTAAAACTTCCTTTTCTACCTTAATGAAAAGACAGCGCTCCTGCCCCTTTTTCAAAAAAAAAAAAAAAAAACGGCAATGAAAAGGGATGTTCGAGATCGCAGATGATTTTGTTACTTCCGTGCTGATCGTCCCTGCTAGGCCACCCGTAACCACCATGACTCCTCTGCTTTGCTGTCGAGTTACGAATCAAGAATTAAGGATCCTTGAGAATATATAAGAAATTCGAACCAAACAAACAAGAATCAATTGGGAATCAAAAGAGAAGCTAAATAGCTAATGCGTAGGAACAAGGGGGATCGGAATCGCACATATTATTTACAAAACGAAACCAGATACAAATGAATCGAGAAGATAATACCTGGGAAGGCAGAAAAAACTCGTTGGATCCGGACGCCAACTCCTCTGCCCTTGCTACCCTGATCTGAAGTACTTGCCGTGGAGGGGGAATCTATCTGGTGGAAGGACGCAGGCGTCGGCGAACCAAATCACCGATCGAATGGAGAACTCGCCGTGGAGGTGGAATCGATCCTCTGGAATCACGCAGGCATGTCGAACCAAATCACCGATCGAGTGGAGACCGGTAGGGTGCAGGCTGAGGGCGCGGCCGATGGGAGGGCGAAGGCGGCGCAGCGGGAGATGGAACCGTCCCTGAGAGGAGATGGCGCCGTACAGGATGAGGATGGGGAAAAGAGGATGGGGAAAAATTCGTGGGGAAGCCGTGAAAGGGTGGGATGACTGGGTCCAGGTGGGGATATATTGAGTTGATCGGATGGCTGCAACACATTTGGGTTCCGTTGCAATCCAAGCGTTGCTACAGGGCGGTTGGTGTTGTAGTGTCCGCCGTCGCGCGTAGGCCACCGGCATCCGCTTCTTCTCCCCATCCGTCAGCTCCAGAGCTCGCCGACGAGCTCTCCGGCGAGGCGGGAACTTTTCCCCCGCCTCCGCCGCGTTGGAGCCGCCGCGCCGCGTCGAGACCGCGTGGCGTCCGCGTGGCGGCCATGTCGGCGCCGCGTTGGCACACCTCACCGCGTGGCGCGCACACGTGGTGCACGCGGCCCACGTGCACCACACACACGCGCAGGCTCGGTCCACGCCTCTGTGGACCGAGTCCACAGAACAGTACTGGCCAGGGCCCCCGGCCCCAGCTGGCCCACATGTCAGCCACTGCCATACAGCGCAAAGCGCTGGGTACACCCGAGAGTGTACACAGAGATACAAATTCGGGCACATTTCCAATATCAGAAAAATTCCCAAAAATATCCAAAAATCCCCAAAATCATTTCTAACCCTTTTCCAACCCTTGTGCACCTCTGGAAAATTAGGGTGGAGATTATACTTAATTAAAGTTAATCTACCCCTAATTTAACCCTTTTCTCCTAAATTCAAATATTCATATCTTTGTCATTTTAACTCCGAATTCAATGATTCTTGCACCATTTTTAATCTAAAAGCATCCTCTACCATATTCCATCAAAACCACCTTTAGTGGAGTATTTTATTTTATTTATTTTTATTTTAATGATTGTTTAATTGAGTGTTAAGCGGTAGATTTAGCTTTTCTTTTATTTAATCGATAGGTGATCAAGTCTTCGAGGAGGAACACGAGGACCCCGACTACGAAGAAGGTTTAGAGGAGGAAGATTTTGGTGAAGGCAAGTCCTAACCACCTTGATCATATTTAACCTAATTAATTCCTACAAAATATCCTATATAGAGCCTGTGTGCAAATTAAACATGCATAGTCTTTTAAAATGATTTAAATGTTAGAGTAACCTATCATTGTTGAAAGCCATGCCTTGTTTATTGCTATCCTTAATCCATTGTTAGCCCTAGGTTCCAACAGCATTAATCTTTAATGATTTTTGTTGGAAATTATTGCCGCTTAGGTTCTATCACACTGTGTTAATTAATAATATTGCTTCACCTGTTTTTGTGTGAAAATGTGTGTGTGACTTGGTGATGTGTGTGTGAAATAAAAGGGTTGGGCTTAGTAAGTGAAACCCATAGTGGGGGTTATGTTTTAGACGGGAGCAAGCGAGGTAGTCCTCAGTGGGGAGGCTATCTCTGGGACGCTACTCCTCGCTGGAGGGTAGCTATTGAAGATGCTTGCTTCGGTCATATAAGGACCGGTTCATGTGCCGCCTTGCCTAGCACTTTAGTGCAACCACGAGCCCCTGAATGGGCAGGGTTTGGAACCACACCCTACTAGTGATCGCCCGGTACCACCAGGAGGCAAGGAGTTGCAATCAGAAGCCAGGAGAAGATCTTGACGAGGTTGGCGTCGGATCCGGCAAGTGAAAGTTATTTGGCTATGCTATGCCCATGCGAAGCCCCTAGTCGTTGATTTTCCGAGGTGGTACCGTGGTGACATTAGGCAGGTACGGAACCATTAGCATGTCTTTCCGACCCACGACGGTGGAAAGGTCTGGCATGCCTCGTGGGTAAAGTGTACAACCTCTGCAGAGCGTAAAACCTATCCGGATAGCCGTGTTCCACGGCATTGGACAAAGCGAAAGCAATGGCCACACAATGATTAGTTTTCTGTGTGAGTTATCCTTGGCGTGTGTGTTTTCGGAATAACGCCGGTTTGGAGCCGTGTGCTGGTTGTCTGCCAGCGTTAAAATTTGGGAACTGGCGGGAAGGATTTATTCTTCCCCAGGGCCACTCCACCCCACTAAGATCTTATCAATGTTGACTTAGAGCTTTACAAAATGTTTTGGTTTGCAAAACAAACCCCTGCATTGAAAATTGGCTTTTCGGCCGATCAATGAAAACCCCCAGCCTATTCCTTGGCAACATCCTTGCATATGAGTCACCCTTGTGTTAGGACTTGTTGAGTACATTATGTACTCACTCCCCATCTTAATCAATCATTCAGAGGAAGAAGCAGAATATGACTTTCAAGCCGATGGCGAAGAAGACTAGGGTCGTCACGCGCAAGTTGCTTGTGGAGTGGATCTGCTTCCGCTGTCTGTTGCGTAGAATAAAGTGTGGCATTGCTGCTTCCCAGCGATGGCCACTGTGGTGTGATGTGTTGAGTTGTAAGGCCTCTGGCCATATCAAAGACCTTTTATGTAAATTAAAAGGCTTGTAATGAGCTTCGGTAATAAATAAAGGTATGACTCTGAAATGCCATTCTGTGAGAATGTCCGTATTAGCGACTGATCCAGGGACTGATACGGTGGATTCAAGTACCTCAGAAATTGAGGTATGACAAGGATTGAGCCCCCTCCCCCCCCCCCCCCCCTCACCCCACACACACACACAAAAATCGCATGCAAAAAAACATCGGAAACAACGATATGCAGAAGCCTATAGCTATGCAAGGCAAAGTTC
Organism: Eragrostis curvula; assembly: GCA_007726485.1. Lineage (NCBI taxonomy): Eukaryota > Viridiplantae > Streptophyta > Magnoliopsida > Poales > Poaceae > Eragrostis > Eragrostis curvula. The sequence goes on from CM017442.1 coordinate 21,651,143, forward strand.
GACCATGGCAACTTCCCTGTAGACTCAACCAACTATATAGCACACATCTTGTGTCTTCACTAAACCACTGAAGCTTCGATTTGGAACAAGCAATGGTGACTGAAATCTGTTTGTCCCGTTGAACCATCCACACGAGGAAGGACAAAATGAATTCCAAGAACCATCGTCACTCCAAAACCGAAGCCTAGAAGATCGAATCGAAAGAACAAATTTTATTGACTGACTTTCATGAGACAATTCGGCAGAAGTCACCTCCATCATCGTCAGAAACTTCACCGGAACCTCTACGGAAGGGCCTGCGACCAATATGCAAGAAGCTCCGCATCGTGGAATCACCGCCGGGGGGGGGGGGGGGGGGGGGGGGGGGGGGGGGGGGACGACAAACACGGCTAGAATCTGGAAAAGCCGGCCATATCTTTCTCCTTTCACCTCCACCTGAAAACAAAACCCTAGCTCTTAAATCTCCACAATCCCCAGGCAAACTGCGAACTGCAGCTAGTCCAGGTGCCCATCCGGCTTGTCCGTTCCACTCTCGGGTGCCGAAGGGGAGGAAGAGGCCGAATCGAGTGCCCGATATCACTGCCGCCACTAGTTCGTCTGTTCCGCCCTTTCTGTGTACTGTAGTGCTTCGAGAGCCTTTCCCAGACATCTATTACTACTTGCACCAAGCAATCACGAAAACAAAGCTTCAGAAATGCAAATGATTAATTTAAACTTGCTTCACTGTAAATGCTTGGTTAATATGCAATTTTGTTGGTAAAGAATCTTTTGTGAAGACTTCAATCGTGATGGTTTCTAGCATCCTCAATCCCGCCATTATACAAGTGTCTGCTTCGTCAGTACAGTTGCCCTCAAAAAGAAATCTCTGTCTTCGATTAAAATTGTTCGACACAGTGTATAGCATGTGTTTCCACCTATGTTTATTCCTTCTTCCTCCTTCCTACTCTTTATGTCTTCCTCCTTCTCGAATTAAAGCTGCCGCTTACCATAGCTTTTGACTCCATCCGTTAGTCTTGTAACTCCATTAGTTTGCATAACTCCAATGGGCCGACAAGTGAAGAGAAAGCCTACCCAGTTCTATAAAAGAGGGGAGGGGAGGACATGGCAACCCTAATCCCTCACTCCTCCCTTCGAGTCACAGCACCCGATCGATCTACGCCGGGGAGAAAGACTTCCCCTCCTCTCCAGCTCTCTCCTTGCTGCTTCTAATCTTCTCTCCCCTCCTCTCCTCTCTCCCTTCTACAGATCGATCTATGCCAGGGAGCAAAAGGCGGCAACAGCGGGGAGCAGAAGGCGGTGGAGGCGGGGAGTAGGCGGCGGCCACGACCACCTCGTACGTAGAGAAGGCACCTGCGAGGAGAAGGTGGTGGCAGGAACCACAACTGCCTATGGGGAGAAGGCGGCGGCAGGGAGAAGCTGGCGGCTGCCATGACCACCGCCTGCGGGGAGGAGATGGCAGCGGGAAGCACCACTGCCGGCAACGACAGGAAACACCATCGACGGCGACGACGGGAACCACCTCCGCCTGCGACGATCACCCAGTTTAGGGTTCCCACGTCACCACAAACTGCATAGCAGTGATCCGTGAGAACACAATGGTGACGGGTCGAGAAGCAGCGTCGCCTTTAACAGGTTAAGCGCGACGCGTAAGCCGCGTGACCTTTGACCCTGTCAATGGTGACTGGTACCAAGCCACGTGTACTCTTTTTTTTAATCTGAAATTTAGCAGTGGTGACGGGGTGCACGTCATCAATGTTATTACATTCGAGATGGGTAACCGTCTCCATTGACCTTTCATAGGCGACGGGTGCACAGCGTCGCCTTTGACGTCATTGGTGACGCCTTTCAGGCGACGCGTGCTGTACGCGTCGCCAATGACATTTTTACCCATCTCCTTTTACGTGTTCTGGCATAGTGTTTGAGTGAACTCCCTCAAGCTTCTCTACGCGCTTCCGGTGCACCAATGAGTAATAAGCTATGGTTCGTTTGCATATGGGTCTTTTTGTGAGGAACTGATGGTTTGGTGCCAGGCTTTTGGGACCTAGAGCAGCTTATATTTCGTCGCTGCTTAACCTAGCTTTTGGCAACTGCAGGTGTATATTTTAACTTATTTGAACTATGGTAGTTATAGGTAGCTTTTGGTCCTGTATATGTATGCAGTAGCTGAACTGTGATAGAGCTACGCTATGGTAGCTAGTAGGTTTTCAAACTATATATATGTATAACTTAATTAATTATGGTAATTATGTTTGCTATTATTGCTGCTAGCACTGCTGCAGACGGAGCATTCGGCGTCGACCAAGGAACGCACGAAAGTTGTTCGACGTATTGGGGACACTGAAAACGGGCCCACTGGAGCATGAAAGAAAATGGGCTCTCTGATCCAAATGAAGAGTAACTATTTGGAGGAAATGAAGAGGCAAAAATGCCTAGCCGGTTGGAGATGCTCTAAAAAAAGAGAGCAGAACCAGGTGCGAGGTGCCCGACAAGTTTAAGGGCCCATTTGGTAAGGCTCTTCTCTGGCCTCTGCGGAACGGCTTCTCCAGAGTCAGAGCTGGAGAAGCCACTTTTTTGGCTCCACCGGTTCCGGCTCCACTGACACAGAGGAGCCGGACGGAGCCGGTGGAGCTAAAAAAATGGCTACTCCAGCTCCAGCTCCAGATAAGCCGTGCCACAAAAGCCGGAAAAGAGCCCTACCAAATGGGCCCTAAGCCATTAGGAAAAGACCAAGGCGTGGTGACATCAAAAGCAAAGGTATTCTTAAATAATTTTGATTTTTGCAATATAATAAAGTTTCAGGGTCCAAATCCATTTCTTTTGGGATATACAAAGGTGACAAATTGCAGGTGCTAATTTTAGAACCTTCAAATGGAAATGAATTGGAAATTTAAATTGTTTGACGTAGTATCATGTTTTTAATGAATTTGCACCCCTCTCAGTTAATTTGTTATATATTCTCAGTGAGTTTTGCTTCGGTGGACCTCTTTTTTTCGCTTTGCACGAAACTCGAGGTAAACCTGTGTATGAGTCGAAATTAATTAATTGAATTAGTTTAGGGCCAGGCCCTATCCGGTCCAGCCCGATACCAAACTCATCCAGCCCATTCATATGTAGACACATCTGTATGTATCATTCTGTTCGATCCATTCTTTTTTCTTCATTCCTGAAACCACGAGAGAACGATGGTGGTGGCGCCATCCGGAGGCCCTATCAGATTAGAATACTTCTATTCAGATAGTGTTGGTATAAAAACCTAACCCGCGGACCTGTGAGATTTGCTTTACTCAAGTGTAGGCTCCAATCAATGCTCCGAGCGTGCCAGCTGGTTTGTTCCTGCAACCAGCAAGAGAGAAACGATCAGTAACAGCCAGAATCGGCCACTGGGCCGATTTGGTTTCGGCCGATGAACCAAAAGATCCAATCGGCCACCCGGAGGTGATTAACCAGTACCGTATGTAAATTGCATGTAATCGACTAAACATGTAAATATATTGTATTGTGAACATGTTTTATAGAATAACAATGATGGTTCTGTTCATCCTAGCACTGTGGCATGTTCCAGTATAAAGGGTATATAGATATAATTACTATCCAGAACCAGATCAGTGAGATAAGCAATCGGCTATAAACCCCAACGAATCGATCACTTAAACTAACATGCTAATTCATTCATAATTCAACTAAACAGAATAGTTGGTCGAACCTAATCGATGCAGCATTACCCTAATCGGTCAAAGTATGAGTGAACTAACATATCCGCGAGAGATCACGATGACCTTCTATCGGCTAAACACTCCAATAGAATTACTTAATAAAAATAATACATCAACCATATAACATGAAATCGACGAAACCAGCAGACTGACCATTGTCAATATGATTCTAATCTCATCAGTAAACATATCATGATTAATGGAATAAACTAACTAAGCAATGATGTAATACACTGATCTGACTAATCGCACATATCTATGGAATCGGCTACAGATGCCGTCGAAACCCTAAACACATGTAATCGGCCAGATCAAGCGTATCGGATAACTAGCACTTGTGCATATAATGAAAGAACATGCACTACTGGAATCCTCCTGTTTCCCTAGGGATTTTCATTTTCCCTAGGAAATTACGAGGCGTCCTAGGGAAACATTCTTTCCCTACGACCACTGCGGAGAGTCCTAGGGAAAACTGCGGTTCCCTGCGACCTCAACAAGTTTCGTAGGGAAATATTGCAGTGATGGCCCCCACTTGACCAAAAGCAACAGCACGGTGTCAGTTTCTCTGGAAAGAAGTAACAAGTCGTAAGGGAATCACTGGCGCGTGGCCAAATGTTTTTTTTTTGGCGCCGACTGAAACCCGCTTGCGCGCGGAGACAGCCTATTTCGCCCGTTGTTTGCCAGCCAAAAAAATTCTCCAGAGGAAAAGGGAAATCCCCACTGCCTGCCCGTGCTCCATTGCCGAGCTCAATCTGCCGCCGCCGCCGCATCTGAACTTCGGTGCGTCGCCTCCCAGTCCCAGCACATCTCCTACCCAATCTCATCCCCTTCCACCCCTGTTTCCCCTGCCACCGACCCACCAGATCCGGCTAGAGGCCCTCGAACCTGCTGGCCTGCATCCATGGAGTAGGAGGAGGAAGGCAGGCGGGCAACAAATTGACCCCAACTGCTGCTGCTGCTGGACGAGTAGGAGGAGGGGCGGGCTAGGAACTGCATCCACGCAGATCTAGAGTACTCCTGCTGGAGAGAAGGGTCGGGCAAGGAGAGCAGCGCCTGCTGGAATTCGAGCTGCGCCAACTGCCTGCGTCTGGGAAGAAGGGCTCCTCGACTTGAGTTCAGGTGAGAATAAATCTGTGTTGCATCATTCGTACGCCCATTGTGTGATCCTAGGATTTTTTTATGTGTATCATTGTTTAGTGCAGATAAGTATTTTAATGACCCAATGTTCATTAGAAAATTGGTGACCTGCACGTGATTCAATGCCAAACCGGCCAGTTGATTGCTATTTCATGTTTCGCCTTGTAGTGCTTCACAGTTCACCGCTCCCTTTTGCTTTTAGTTACAGTAGAATTATCAATGCCAAACCAGTTGCTAGTTTGTCATATGTTTGTAACCAGAACACGTCAGTGCATTAATATACATGCTGTTTTATTCTTTCAGTTTAATATTGGAATATCATTCATGTCGGTAGACGATCGTAGTTGGATGTACGAAGGTTGGAATGACAATGGTTGTCATTCTGAAGAGTGGGCGTGCAACACAAATGCATTTCTAGACCGTGCTTTCAGTGGTGTTCCTAATGGAGAAAATTGTGGAATAGTTTGCCCTTGTGCTGAGTGCCGCAATAGAGTTAGAAGGAGGAAGTCTGTAATGAGCATGCATTTGTGTAAGAGAGGTTTCATGCCTGGGTACACTAGATGGACAGCACATGGCGAGCATCTTGTTAATTCGTCCACACCCGAAGAAATAGGTAACACTGCTGATGGCTTAGATGAAATGTTGGGTGAATTTGGTGATGCAATGCATACAGATAGTATGGAAGAGGAACCAACAGCAGATGCTAAAGCATTTTACGATATGTTGACTGCCTCAAAAGAGCCACTCCATAATTTGACTAATGTTTCAAGGCTAACTGCAGTTGCACGCTTGATGGCAATTAAATCACAACACAATCTGTCTGGAGAATGCATCGATAATTTACTGAAACTGCTTGGGGATGTGTTGCCTAAGAACCACAAAATGCCAAAGAACTTGTATGAGTGTAAGTGCCTCCTAAAAGGTTTAAAAATGCCATATGTCAAGATAGATGCATGTGTAAACAATTGTATGATATACTACAAAGAAAATGAGCAAAAGGAAAAATGTGACAAATGTGGGGAAAGTCGTTATGTTGTTGCTGAACCATCTGCCCAAGGGCGCAAAAGAAAGCCAATACCACATAAAGTTCTACGCTACCTCCCAGTTATACCAAGAATACAACGGTTGTTTATGGAGCCAAATACTGCAAGGCACATGCGTTGGCACAAGGAGGGTAAACGTACCAACCCCAATGTTATGGTACACCCATCTGATGCCGAAGCATGGAAGTATTTTAGTAATGCCATCCCAGAATTTGATATGGACCCGAGGAATGTTCGAGTCGCTATTGCAACAGATGGCTTCAACCCATTTGCATTTGGAGCACCATATTCTTGCTGGCCAGTGTTTGTTATACCTTTAAATTTGCCTCCAGCTCTTTGCATGAGAGAGGAAAATATATTTCTTAGTCTAGTGATTCCTGGGCCAAAAAATCCGGGTGTGAATCTGAATGTCTTTATGCAACCTCTAGTCGATGAGTTTAAGCAAGCTTGGGCAGGAGTGCTCACTTATGATAGTTTAACAAAGCAAAATTTCAACATGAGGGTTTCGTACCATACATCTATTCATGACTTTCCTGCCTTGGGCATGTTCACATGCTGGTCTACACATGGTGGGCTGGCGTGTATCGAGTGTTTTGCAGATGTGGATACCACATGGCTGCCTAATGGACACAAGTTCAGTTGGTTTGATTGTCATACCACATGGCTGCACACACTGGAATACCTGCTACTGATGTTCCTCGTCCCCTGCCTCCGCCACCACCGCCTCCAGCATATCGTGTTTCGGCGTCACCTGAAAATGTAAGTTGATGATTAGCTTGTTTTTTTGCTCCATATAAACATGCAATATTTTTCTATTCAGTACCTTGCAAGAATTGGATGGTGAAGTGATGTACAGTACCTTGTGTCTGTCATGCGAGGTGCAGATAAACAACTAGCTGCTAAGAGAATCATTAATAAAGTATGGTACTTACATGCTGTTTTCAGTGATGTTAAGTTAGTTCTCTGATTTTGTCCATATGGTTTCTGTTATTTTTCTACCGTGATGAAACAGAGGTATCTCTGTAACTTCTATGCGCTTGAAGCTTATGGGCTCGCTCTATGACCACTTGCTATGAATCTATAAACATGATATGTGTATCAGACTTTCAACCCATCTGACACTTATCTAATGGTGTAGGCTCGAACATTTGGCTCGGCTAATGGAGTGGAAACTCCTGAAGAAACATTGAGCAGGATTGCATATGGAGGTTTTGGCGGCCGTATCAATGTAACGACAAGTGATGCTGGCAATGGATTAGGCGCCCCTTCGGATCCATCTGCAAGTGGTGGTGGCATTCTCCTCCTCAAGTGGATAATTTCTCGTTCTAGTCCCATGCACTGTTGGAAGTTTGCATCGAACAACTAATTGTTCAAGGTTTAGTCTTGCAGACAGTGGAGATGTTTCTTTTGAAGCTACTGGTATTGTCTTTGTAGTTTGCAACTTGGTTTGCACATTGCGTGGAGATGTCCTCTTAGAATATTTGAACCTTTTGTTGTGTGAACTACTTATCATCCTAATGCACTTCGATGACTTGATGAATGTGTTGTCTTGGCCTGATGCTCTCTCTAACTGTTGGTTTCATTTTAATTTTCTAATTATTTTCTGGGGAAAATATTTATATTTGTGATAAAAAGGATTTCTGATTATAATTCTAGCATCGTCGAAAAAATAATATATTTTGGTGCCGAGATTTATGATCAGAAAATAATATTTAAATAGCACCACGTTATATATTTTGCACGCAATATATGTAGTTCCCTAGGGGTGCATTTCCTAGGGAAACCTCTCAGTTTTTCCCTACGAACGCCTGTTTCCTAGGGAAACTGCCTTTCCAAGTAGGGCCGCACCCTGACATGCCGCAGTTTCCCTACGACATCGATTTCCTAGGGAAAGAAGGTTTCCCTACGGATTTCCGAGGTTTCCCTACGCCTTTCCCGTCAACCGGTTCCCAAGGAATCTTTCCCTAGGAATAATCGTAGGGAAACACTTCCCCTACGGTTTTTCGCTGTTTCCCTAGGGTTTTCTGGCCTAGGGAAAATGGGGAATTCCAGTAGTGATGTCGATCGGTAAATGCATAGTTACCTGGTGATGGAAGCTTCTCGCCGGGATCGGAGCCAATATAACCCGTTCCAAGCGAAGAACTCGTTGAAAAAAAACTAAGGTGGCGATGCGCCAAGATTGTATTGATTGTATGATCTCCTTTACAAAGGGGATCTGGGTACATATTTATACCCGGAACAAACTAGAGTCCAATGCGGACACGATATGCTAAACAAGGAAACTATTTCAAACTTACTAAAAACCAAACTGATTCTATCTCTAATTCTAGTTCTACTGTGGCATTGCCACAATTCCACGCGTTTTCCTTCTGGGCCGATTCCTTCTGAAGCCCAAATCGGCCAGAGCCTTGCGATGCTTTCCTGGGCCCATTTTCTGATCCTGGACCATTTCCGGCCGATCCAATCTGCACGTTCCCTATCATTGGGCCTGCAAAAATCTGGCGTCAACAGATAGTCAGGGGCTACACCCATTGGGTGCATCTATTCGACGCACACCAATGACAAAAAACAAGACTTATATTCGGAGCCCTTCAAGGTTCCATTAAAGCGTCAAGACTAAAAGGAAGCTAAGAATATTCAATTCCACCATAAAGGACTCAGGGGCTAGCTGTGGTAAACATAGAACCGAGTACCCAAGACATGCCTAATCGGGGAAACTGAGTAGTCAAGCCTAACTAGAAGACGAAGCCTACTCGGACTATGACTTGGAGATAGGCACAACTTAGATTACTTGGAATACACTAAATGTACAACTTGTAGAACAAGAAAAGCTCTAATAGTAGTCGGATAGGACTCCTGTACGGGAACCCTACCTCCCCGAGCATATAAGGTGGGTTAGAGGCACCCCACTAGATAGATCCGAACAATCCAACAACCCGCAGCACATCTACAAACCCTACGCAGAGAATACTAAGCCCCAAACAGGAGTAGGTGTGACACCCAGGTGTCTCATTTCTTATTTTCTATTCTGCCAGAATAATAAATGGAGTTTAATGTACAAAGGGATTAAATAATTATATAAGAGAAATGTTGAAATATCTAAAAGAATGCAAATTTGAATGAAATTTACAAAAGAAGTCTCAATTTTGGGCTTAAAAAGAAGTAATTAAAAACGTATCAAAAAGTTCCTAGTAGAATAAAAATCTCCTAAAAATCCCAGAAACAGTTGCACTTGGGAACCCATTTAAATAAATGGAACAATCTTAAATTTTAACCAAATTGTTTGAATTTTTAATTAAAGTTCCAGAAAATGTATCTTAATTCAAGTTGAACAATATGAAGTGCCAATTGTTTGGAACTTACAGAAATAATTTGGAGATTATTTGACCTTGGTTTGACCTCCATTTAGAATATACAAAAGGGAAAGAAAATTGGAACAGAAAAGGAAAGAGCAGTGGGACCCATCTGTCAGTGACACAAAGCTCTTGATCTTTCTTCCCTGCTCGACCGAGGCGCAGTGCATGAACGCCACCGAGCTGCCTGCCTGCTTGCTTGCCCTTCGGCGCGCGAACAAGGATAGGAACGGGTCCACAGCACCCTCCAGGACCCTCTCCAGACGTAGCCGCCTCCCTCAGCTCTCTCTCTCTCTCCATCGACGAAACCAGCCGCCATGACCGCCGGAGACTGAGCTCCAGCTCGCCGTCGTCTCCGACCATCCCAGCCCAAGTTCCCGTGTGCAAAAGAACCGCCACACACTCCTCTTCACATCCCCGCAGCATATTCACGTCGACCCCACGCTTTCTGGCCGGAATCGAGTTTCTTCTCCGACGAGCCGCCGTTAGCCCTAACCAAGTCCTCGCCGGAATTCTTCAAGAAAGGTGAACCTCCAGTCGATTCCTCTTGGAAGCGTGTCTCTCACACCCTAGCGCACTTCCTGAAGTGACATCGTCGTGGATTATATCTCGTGCAGCTCACAGAGACCTCGCCGCCGTCCGCCACCACTCCGACGCCCTAACCGCCGCCCTCGCACGGTGCCCTATCACCTCGGTGAGCTTCTTCCGCCGTTTTCTCGAGCAGCGTGTAGCCTAGGACTCACTGAACGTGTAGCTACCACGTGTGCACGTCTCCGTCCACTGTTCGCCGTCGGCGAGCCTCGCCACGCCGTCGCCGCCGTGCGCGCCGCGCGTGCAGTGCGCGTCTCCCCTGTTTTAGAAGGGAATGGCAGTTTCGTAAATAGTCAGAACTTGCTCAAAATTTAGTCAAACTTCAAAAATCTATATCTGGAGTTCTAGATATCCAAAAATTACAAACCAAATTTTGTTGTGTTCCTCTCACTGAGATCTATCCAGTGATGTCAGTGTTCAACATTGTTCAGGTACAGTTTTTCCTGAATAATTGTTATAAGTTAAACCCTAGATAAATCATAATAATTAATCTAGACATAGTAAAAATGCAAACTTAGATTTGTTAGAACCTACTTGATTCCCTCTGTTCAGTAGTACAGACTATACCCCCTGGTTCTGTAAGAGAAATCTTTTATGAATTTTACAAGCTATACACTAAATAAATCATAGTAAATTGAATATAAATCAGAAAAATGTGAACTAGGACTTCATCTTTTCCTTTTGAGGTGTCCTGTTCATGTAAATGAACTATGATAGTTGTTTCTGTAAGTAACTTCAAATACTAATTTCTCTTTGATAAACTTGTCATCTTTTGATATTAGATTTAATTCCTTTAACAATGCTTCATGAGAGTCAATGAAGGAAATAACTCAAATTAATCCAAACCAGCAGATCATAACTATAGGTATCACTTTAAAGTGAAATCAAAATCGAATCATTCCTGCATATCATATCTACTCCATGGTGTGTTTATTTCAATTGGACATTTATGCATGTTTAGGTAACGAGCAAGTCGAGGCCGAAGCGGATCTTCAACAGGATCAGAACCAGCAAGAATCTGAAGTTGAAGTCGCTAACTTATCTGTTGAAAACCAAGGCAAGCTCCGGATCATATAAACCCTTTGCAAATTTTACTTTTCTAGAGATCATAATGTAGTGAGTCTACTATGATTGATGCACTAGGTGCTAGGAGTTGAATGGAAATCCAATTGCATTGTTCCCAAATAACCTAAGTGTTCGAGTGTCGATACTAGTTGTCGATAAATAGCTGCTTTGCTTATAAACTAGTTAAACCTCGACAGGTATTGTCTTTATGATGATTAAACTTGATCACTAAAGATAAAGTTAAGAATGAGTTTATGTATTTGTTGAGATGTGGACGGGGATGATTGTGTAGGATGCTTTGGGAAGGCCGGGCCTTCACGGTGGTAGCCCCGTCTGTGTCGATTAAGGACCGATTCGATGTTGGCCCCTTGATCAAGCATTGAACAGTACCGAGTGCATACTAGTGTATGGGAACTAGCAAACTTAGTAGCTTGTATGGTAGCAATTGCAGCCGGTAGCCAGTACATTGGTCGAAAGACACGCTGGGCGTAGTTGGGCAGGTCTAGGCCACAACGCACTGTTGGTAGGACGGCTGCCCAACTCCTTGCCATCTGGGTCCGTCTGAATTGTTTACTATCTTGTGAAAGGCTGTCGTATATGACTTTTGTGCATATACGTCGTGTACCTCGGGTTTTTGCCAGCTGGTATAAATCGATTGCAATCGCTGTCCCTCGCAGAAATGAGTACCGCTTGTGAATTGAGCCTTCACGTAGCACACATATAAGAATGATGAATATGGATGATGGTTATAGGAGTTGGAAGATTGTCTATTATGATATTTGGCTCCTGCTTAATTTACATGTATTATTGAAGCTTGAAAGTAGTTAAGCTCACTTATCTTCTTGTTTAATAATGAAGATAAAAGATGGCTAAAAGTTGATAGCAAGAATTAGTTTTGCTTAAGTGCGAGTCCTTTACAAATGAAACCCTCCTATGTCAGCCTTGCATGTCTAGAGTTATTTGACGGTTAAGACTTGCTGAGTAATTAGTACTCAGGCTTTGTGCCATTGTGTTTTTCATTAGTACAGATGTTGAGCTTTCTGAAGGCGTACTCCCGTGGGATGTGCAAGTCCCCGAAGGATGGTCCGCCCAGTGGGAGTCGGATGTGCCGCCGCCATGATGTGTGTTGCTACAGTGATAATCCGGACGGGCTCGGGTTATTACTCCTGCTGTACCGTGAGAGTGAGCTAGACTCACGTGTATCCTCGTGTTTTGAACTTAACGTTTACGCTTCCGCTACTCTGTAATATGTTCGATGTACTCTGAACCTCTCTTGTAACATAAATAATGTAAAATGTATCGCAAGTGTTGGTATTATCTCGTGTCTGCTTAAACAGCACCGTGGGACAAAGATCCTGTGGATCGGACTGTCACAGCTGGTATCAGAGCTGGTTCAAGATAATACAAACACTTTAACGCCGTATTTTGAAAATTGCGACCTACGGTGAGGAATACGTTAGTATTGCCCATATAAGGATGATTATTAGGTGGTGACAATGCTAACCCTGGGTTATGATTGTTTAAATTATGTATGCGTAACTACGGAAATGACCTTCAATGGGGTCTTGAGGTAAGTGATTGGCTCACTCGTGTTGGAGTTGTTACACGGGGCGATTCATTCCATGAATCGTAGTGTGCGAAAATGATTTTGGTGGGTGACTCACTCGTGTTTGAGTTGTGACACGGGGCGATTCTTTTCCATGAATCGTATAAAACTTTGGTTTTATTTTCTTCTTCTTGATTTGATGATTGTTTCTGAAATGAATATATTGTGCAAGTACACTAACGCCGTTAGTGATCACAATTTAGACTAACTTACGTGATGAGTGCGGGTCGTCACCGATAAACGTGCCGCTAAGTTCGGCAAAATATGCGTGTGTTGTGAGGAACGAAATTAGGTTACCTAACTTGTTGCATCATGGCATCCTTAAGTTCTGAACTAAAATTTGCCTTACCTTGATCACTCACCTCTATATGATGTTGAAATTTACAAATTTGAAAGAAATCAAATTTGAAATGATTCATATCAATTTACCCTAAACTAGGTCAGAAATCTGTCCTGCTGTTGTCTAAAGTTCAAAAATTCATAACTCTTGATTTCCTACTCCAATGGAGGCAAGTGAGTACTTGCTGGAAAGCTTAGGAAATTGTCTTTCCACTCCAGGTAGCCCCATGTGAGTTGGAGTCTTGCTGAGTTCTGTATAGTTGAATTACTGAGACTCTGTCAGTCTGTTTTTGTCAACAGAACAGTTAGCTTTGAAAAATCATAAGTTCAGTTGTGCTGGGAGTTTGGGTGAGTTTAAGCCCAATTTGGAAAACTGGAGAAAATCTCTGTATTATGGTTCAAAGAATCTGTTTCGATCTTTAGTTTGTTAGTCGAAAACTGTACACTTTCAGATACTGCACAGTTTTGACTGCTGTGATTCAGCAGCATGTTTTTGATTTGAGTTGCTCCTTGAAGCTGGAAAATGTGAAATTACTCGATGTAATCTTACATACATGTTCTGTTGAGTGGCCTTTTATATCTGTTGGGAAAAGTTTTGACTTCTCAAATCTTCTCCTTGCAGATGGCTGCAGAAAACAACAACATGCTGGCCGCCCGTATTCGGGAATTGGAAGAGCAGCTAGTGAACCTGCAACAGCAACACTTAGAACAAGTTGAGCTGCTAAATGACGAGAAGGAAGTTCTACAACTTGAGCGAGATCAAGCCCGGCACGATGCTCAATTTTATCTTAACAATGCGAATGTGCTTGAACATCATCTCGCTATGGCTCACAACTTTATCCATGAGCTGCAAGATCAACTGGATATTGCCATACATGATAACCAGCAGCTGTTAGACCACCAAGCCGCGATACAACCTCCTCCTGTTGCTGCTAACCCGCCTGAAGAGGAAGTTCAAGGTAATTCCGGGATGGATTATGAAGATCTTCCAACTCCAGAACCAGAGCCCTCTCCTGTAGAGAGTTGTGCTTCAACGTCCAACCCTCCGAGGGCTATTCCTGATAATGAGGTCGCTCATCTCGCTGATGCTATGCGCGAGGCCTTCCAAAAGCGAGGCTACAGGGTTACGAGCATATATCCACGAATGGATTAGGGAGTTAGATGCTCAGGTTAACTTGTAATATAAGTAGTACTCTGTAGTAAGTGACTTAATGTAGTTTCAGATCTTTGTAATATAGGTGGTGAGTAGTAGGTGACTTTTGTGCTGTAAAACCACTTGTGAAGCCGTGGTGGTGTCCGCAAACGCTCGGCTAGTTGTCGACATCGATGGACGTGCGTAGGATATGTCTTAAGTTATCTATCACACAACCATGTAACCTTGTTGTTTTGTGAGCTTAATGGAAATGGTTGTTGCCTCTTAAGACTATTTCTCCATGTCCTCCATTATTCTGCACTACTACTCTTAAAATTGTACCTACGGTATTAATCTTGGGAGAAGAGTAACGTGCATGAGACTCTGACTTTGCAGAATGGTGAACACTCGTCGCAATGAAACTCCTGAGAGCTCACAGCGCAGGAACAATGAGCCTCCCACTTTGGCTGAGGCTATTGCTGCACTTTTTGCAACTCGTGTGGAAGAATCGGAACTTTTACGGCAGATTGTGCAGAATACGTCCCGCCCTGGTGGACGTCAAGCTCCTCATGACCAGCCGAGGCAATGCTCTTATACGGATTTTCTGGCAACTCATCCTCCCACATTTGAACGTGCCAGGGAACCACTGGACGCTGAAAATTGGTTAAGGGTCACAGAAAGTAAGTTTGGTCTTTTACAATGTACTGAACAACAGAAGACCCTTTTTGCTGCACAACAATTGTTGGGGTCTGCTAGTTCTTGGTGGGCCAATTATGCAGCTACCTTCCCGGCTGACTATCAGGTGTCGTGGAATGAGTTCAAGACTGCATTCCGTGCTCATTTCATTCCTGCCGGTCTTATGCAAAGGAAGTTTGAGGAATTTCAGGACTTGAAACAAGGAGGGAGGGGTGTCCTCCAGTATGCGGAAACTTTCAATCAGCTATCCCAGTATGCTACTAGTTATGTAGATACTGAAGAAAAGAAGCGAACTTCATTCCTTCGTGGTATGAATGCTAAGCTGAAGGAACGTCTGACTTGGCAGACCACTGGTACTTTCAACGATCTTGTTAATGCTGCTATTATCCAAGAGGACGCTATGCGGCAAGTGGAGGATGAAGACCGCAAAAGAAAAGCTCCTGCCACAATTTCGTCGGGACCATCACCCAAATACAGGCTGGTGTATACTTCACCCTCTGGACAACGCTTCAGAGCGCCGCCGCAGCAATTCAAGCGCCCTCCTTATCCACAGAATGTTGCTCGTGGGCCAAATCAGCAGCCATACAATCAAGCCCCACGTGTCCAACCTGCTGCAAGACCAGGAAATAACAATACTTGTTTCAACTGTGGTCGCGTTGGACATTTTGCTCGGGATTGTAAGTTACCTAAGGCTAACCCGCAACAAGGTCAGCCATCTAATGCTCCAAAGAATCCAGCACCACGCAAAGCTCAAGTGAACTATACTGCGGTTGAAGATATTCCACAAGGAGAACCTGTGTTGACTGGTACGTTTTCGCTTTACCGTCAACCTGTTCTTGTCCTTTTTGATTCCGGTGCTTCACATAACTTTGTTAGCATGAGATGCATACAAAAATATCATCTTCAAACCAGCACCATTAAATCACCTTATAAAGTTCATTCTCCTGGTGGACTAATAATTGCCGATCAAGTCTTGCATGACGCCCCACTACAATTGAATTGCAAGTTTTATTCCACCGAGATGATCATGCTTCCGAATCAAGAAATAGATGTTATTCTAGGCATACATTGGATGACGTACCATAAGGCTGTGTTGGACATTGCACCTCGTATTGTCCATTTGGATTCTCCAATGCATGGTCGTGACTCAATTTCCTTGTGTTCTGAACCACCACATGAACCCGTTGTACATCAATTGGAGAGAAAGTCCTTGGAAAATATTCCGGTTGTGCGGGAATTTCCTGACGTATTTCCGGATGATATATCTGGCCTACCTCCGGATCGAGAGGTTGAGTTCAAAATTGAATTACAACCAGGCACTGCTCCAATTTCTCGCCGACCATATAAGATGGCACCAAAAGAATTAGCTGAAATGAAAACTCAAATAAAAGAGCTACTCGAGAAGGGTTTCATTCGTCCAAGTACTTCACCATGGGGCTGTCCGGCTATTTTTGTGAAGAAGAAGGATAATACACTACGTATGTGTATTGACTACCGACCGTTAAATGAAGTCACCATCAAGAATAAATATCCGCTGCCCCGGATTGATATTCTCTTTGATCAATTGATTGGTGCTAAAGTTTTCTCCAAAATTGATCTTCGCTCTGGATATCATCAGATAAAAATTCGAGCAGAAGATATTCCAAAGACCGCCTTCTCCACCAGATATGGTCTATTTGAATATCTGGTAATGTCATTTGGGCTGACCAATGCTCCTGCTCACTTCATGTATCTCATGAATTCAGTGTTCATGCCTGAGTTGGACAAGTTTGTGGTGGTCTTTATTGATGATATTTTGATATATTCCAAATCTGAAGAAGAACATGCCGAACATCTCCGTATCGTGCTCCAACGTCTGCGAGATCACAAATTGTTTGCCAAATTCAGTAAGTGTGAGTTTTGGTTAGACAGTGTACCATTTCTTGGCCATGTGGTTTCAGCAAAGGGTATCTCTGTTGATCCAAGCAAAGTCCAGGATGTGTTGGATTGGAAATCACCGAAGTCAGTTTCTCAAGTCCGAAGCTTTTTGGGACTTGCTGGTTATTATCGACGATTCATTCCAAACTTTTCTCAATTGTCCAAGCCTATCACAAGGTTACTGAAAAATGATGTGAAGTTTAAATGGGATGATCGCTGTGAAGAAGCTTTTTTGAAGTTGAAGGAATTATTAACCACTGCTCCAGTCCTAGCTCAGCCAGACACAACTAAACCTTTTGATGTTTATTGTGATGCTTCTGGATCGGGACTAGGATGTGTGCTCATGCAAGATGGCCGCGTCATTGCTTATGCTTCACGGCAATTGCGAAAGCATGAAGAGCATTACCCAACTCATGATTTGGAATTAGCTGCAGTGGTTCTAGCTTTGAAAATATGGCGCCACTACCTTCTTGGAAATTTGGTGAACGTATATACAGATCATAAAAGTCTCAAGTATATCTTCACCCAGCCAGATCTGAATATGAGGCAACGTAGATGGCTCGAATTGATCAAGGACTACGAGTTGGAAATTCATTACCATCCTGGTAAAGCTAATGTAGTCGCTGATGCACTGAGCCGTAAAGTGCATTGCAATAATTTGATGCTGGATTTTCCAGATAGCACATCCAAAGATCAGGTTTCAGAACCGAGTCATCATGTTATGCCCAGTCTTGTTGTTCACAACTTGGCTATTCGATCTTCTATTCGTGATGAAGTAGTAGCGGCTCAAAAGAATGATTATGATGTAAACCGCATTAAGCAGAGGATGAAAGTTGGTAAGGATAAATGTTTTCAGCAAGATGCCAACGGTGTCCTTTGGTTTGGTAACCGTTTGGTTGTACCAAGGGATTTTAGCCTGCGCCGCAAAATTCTGGATGAAGCTCATCATTCCAAATATTCCATTCACCCTGGCAGCAACAAAATGTACCAAGACTTGAGGAAGAACTTTTGGTGGATTAAAATGAAAAGAGAAGTGGCCCGTTATGTCGATGAGTGCGATACTTGTAAAAGGGTCAAGTCTGATCATTTGAGAAAAGCTGGCTTACTCCAACCATTAAGCATTCCTGCTTGGAAATGGGAGGACATAAGTATGGATTTTATTGTAGGCCTTCCGCTCACCTCTCGCAAACATGACTCGATTTGGGTCATTGTGGATAGGCTTACAAAGTCAGCACATTTCCTACCAGTCAATACTTGTTACAAGATTCGGCAATACGCAGAGCTCTACATAGCAAGAATTCTTTGTCTTCATGGTGTGCCTAAAACCATCATCTCCGATCGAGGCTCTCAGTTTATCGCTCGTTTTTGGGAACAACTTCATGCATCTTTGAATACCACTTTAATTCGAAGCTCTGCTTATCATCCTCCTACCGACGGACAAACTGAGCGTGTCAATCAAATATTGGAAGACATGCTTAGGGCCTGTGTTTTAACACATGGAGGTAATTGGGATGACTATTTGCCTCTCACAGAATTTTGTTACAACAATAGCTATCAAGAGAGTATAAAGATGTCACCATATGAGGCATTATATGGACGAAGTTGTAGAACCCCTCTCAATTGGTCCGAACCTGGAGAAAGGGTGATCTTTCGCCCAGATCTTGTAAAAGATGCCGAAGAAAAAGTCAAAACCATTCAGGCCAATCTTAAGGCTGCAAAGGGTCGTCAAGAAAAGTATGCTAATCAAAGACGTCGACCTTTATCTTTTGAGCAAGGTGATCATGTTTATCTCCGAGTCTCACCTATGAAAGGTGTTCAACGTTTTGGGATTAAAGGAAAGTTAGCGCCACGTTACGTTGGTCCATTCATGATTTTGGAGAAATGTGGTCCAGTGGCGTACAAGCTTCAATTACCAGTTAATTTATCGGGAGTCCATGACGTCTTCCATGTGTCGCAACTTAAGAAATGTCTTAAACCTCCTGTTGATGTTGTTCTGGAAGATATAGAGCCACTCAAGTCAGATTTAACATACTCCGAGTATCCAATTAAGGTTCTTGATGAAAAAGAACGAGTTACTCGGAAGAGGACTCTTAAATTCTTCAAAATCCAATGGAGTAATCACTCGGAAGATGAATCAACCTGGGAGTCAGAAGAGTTTCTACGTACTAATTATCCTCAATTTTGGTCATCACTTCCAGGTATTGACTTCGATGTCCTACCTTCCTCTAGTTGCTTTGTCCTTAATCTCGGGACGAGATTTCTTTAAGGAGGGAGGGTTGTGACACCCAGGTGTCTCATTTCTTATTTTCTATTCTGCCAGAATAATAAATGGAGTTTAATGTACAAAGGGATTAAATAATTATATAAGAGAAATGTTGAAATATCTAAAAGAATGCAAATTTGAATGAAATTTACAAAAGAAGTCTCAATTTTGGGCTTAAAAAGAAGTAATTAAAAACGTATCAAAAAGTTCCTAGTAGAATAAAAATCTCCTAAAAATCCCAGAAACAGTTGCACTTGGGAACCCATTTAAATAAATGGAACAATCTTAAATTTTAACCAAATTGTTTGAATTTTTAATTAAAGTTCCAGAAAATGTATCTTAATTCAAGTTGAACAATATGAAGTGCCAATTGTTTGGAACTTACAGAAATAATTTGGAGATTATTTGACCTTGGTTTGACCTCCATTTAGAATATACAAAAGGGAAAGAAAATTGGAACAGAAAAGGAAAGAGCAGTGGGACCCATCTGTCAGTGACACAAAGCTCTTGATCTTTCTTCCCTGCTCGACCGAGGCGCAGTGCATGAACGCCACCGAGCTGCCTGCCTGCTTGCTTGCCCTTCGGCGCGCGAACAAGGATAGGAACGGGTCCACAGCACCCTCCAGGACCCTCTCCAGACGTAGCCGCCTCCCTCAGCTCTCTCTCTCTCTCCATCGACGAAACCAGCCGCCATGACCGCCGGAGACTGAGCTCCAGCTCGCCGTCGTCTCCGACCATCCCAGCCCAAGTTCCCGTGTGCAAAAGAACCGCCACACACTCCTCTTCACATCCCCGCAGCATATTCACGTCAACCCCACGCTTTCTGGCCGGAATCGAGTTTCTTCTCCGACGAGCCGCCGTTAGCCCTAACCAAGTCCTCGCCGGAATTCTTCAAGAAAGGTGAACCTCCAGTCGATTCCTCTTGGAAGCGTGTCTCTCACACCCTAGCGCACTTCCTGAAGTGACATCGTCGTGGATTATATCTCGTGCAGCTCACAGAGACCTCGCCGCCGTCCGCCACCACTCCGACGCCCTAACCGCCGCCCTCGCACGGTGCCCTATCACCTCGGTGAGCTTCTTCCGCCGTTTTCTCGAGCAGCGTGTAGCCTAGGACTCACTGAACGTGTAGCTACCACGTGTGCACGTCTCCGTCCACTGTTCGCCGTCGGCGAGCCTCGCCACGCCGTCGCCGCCGTGCGCGCCGCGCGTGCAGTGCGCGTCTCCCCTGTTTTAGAAGGGAATGGCAGTTTCGTAAATAGTCAGAACTTGCTCAAAATTTAGTCAAACTTCAAAAATCTATATCTGGAGTTCTAGATATCCAAAAATTACAAACCAAATTTTGTTGTGTTCCTCTCACTGAGATCTATCCAGTGATGTCAGTGTTCAACATTGTTCAGGAACAGTTTTTCCTGAATAATTGTTATAAGTTAAACCCTAGATAAATCATAATAATTAATCTAGACATAGTAAAAATGCAAACTTAGATTTGTTAGAACCTACTTGATTCCCTCTGTTCAGTAGTACAGACTATACCCCCTGGTTCTGTAAGAGAAATCTTTTATGAATTTTACAAGCTATACACTAAATAAATCATAGTAAATTGAATATAAATCAGAAAAATGTGAACTAGGACTTCATCTTTTCCTTTTGAGGTGTCCTGTTCATGTAAATGAACTATGATAGTTGTTTCTGTAAGTAACTTCAAATACTAATTTCTCTTTGATAAACTTGTCATCTTTTGATATTAGATTTAATTCCTTTAACAATGCTTCATGAGAGTCAATGAAGGAAATAACTCAAATTAATCCAAACCAGCAGATCATAACTATAGGTATCACTTTAAAGTGAAATCAAAATCGAATCATTCCTGCATATCATATCTACTCCATGGTGTGTTTATTTCAATTGGACATTTATGCATGTTTAGGTAACGAGCAAGTCGAGGCCGAAGCGGATCTTCAACAGGATCAGAACCAGCAAGAATCTGAAGTTGAAGTCGCTAACTTATCTGTTGAAAACCAAGGCAAGCTCCGGATCATATAAACCCTTTGCAAATTTTACTTTTCTAGAGATCATAATGTAGTGAGTCTACTATGATTGATGCACTAGGTGCTAGGAGTTGAATGGAAATCCAATTGCATTGTTCCCAAATAACCTAAGTGTTCGAGTGTCGATACTAGTTGTCGATAAATAGCTGCTTTGCTTATAAACTAGTTAAACCTCGACAGGTATTGTCTTTATGATGATTAAACTTGATCACTAAAGATAAAGTTAAGAATGAGTTTATGTATTTGTTGAGATGTGGACGGGGATGATTGTGTAGGATGCTTTGGGAAGGCCGGGCCTTCACGGTGGTAGCCCCGTCTGTGTCGATTAAGGACCGATTCGATGTTGGCCCCTTGATCAAGCATTGAACAGTACCGAGTGCATACTAGTGTATGGGAACTAGCAAACTTAGTAGCTTGTATGGTAGCAATTGCAGCCGGTAGCCAGTACATTGGTCGAAAGACACGCTGGGCGTAGTTGGGCAGGTCTAGGCCACAACGCACTGTTGGTAGGACGGCTGCCCAACTCCTTGCCATCTGGGTCCGTCTGAATTGTTTACTATCTTGTGAAAGGCTGTCGTATATGACTTTTGTGCATATACGTCGTGTACCTCGGGTTTTTGCCAGCTGGTATAAATCGATTGCAATCGCTGTC
Organism: Eragrostis curvula; assembly: GCA_007726485.1. Lineage (NCBI taxonomy): Eukaryota > Viridiplantae > Streptophyta > Magnoliopsida > Poales > Poaceae > Eragrostis > Eragrostis curvula. The sequence goes on from CM017442.1 coordinate 21,672,698, forward strand.
CCTCGCAGAAATGAGTACCGCTTGTGAATTGAGCCTTCACGTAGCACACATATAAGAATGATGAATATGGATGATGGTTATAGGAGTTGGAAGATTGTCTATTATGATATTTGGCTCCTGCTTAATTTACATGTATTATTGAAGCTTGAAAGTAGTTAAGCTCACTTATCTTCTTGTTTAATAATGAAGATAAAAGATGGCTAAAAGTTGATAGCAAGAATTAGTTTTGCTTAAGTGCGAGTCCTTTACAAATGAAACCCTCCTATGTCAGCCTTGCATGTCTAGAGTTATTTGACGGTTAAGACTTGCTGAGTAATTAGTACTCAGGCTTTGTGCCATTGTGTTTTTCATTAGTACAGATGTTGAGCTTTCTGAAGGCGTACTCCCGTGGGATGTGCAAGTCCCCGAAGGATGGTCCGCCCAGTGGGAGTCGGATGTGCCGCCGCCATGATGTGTGTTGCTACAGTGATAATCCGGACGGGCTCGGGTTATTACTCCTGCTGTACCGTGAGAGTGAGCTAGACTCACGTGTATCCTCGTGTTTTGAACTTAACGTTTACGCTTCCGCTACTCTGTAATATGTTCGATGTACTCTGAACCTCTCTTGTAACATAAATAATGTAAAATGTATCGCAAGTGTTGGTATTATCTCGTGTCTGCTTAAACAGCACCGTGGGACAAAGATCCTGTGGATCGGACTGTCACAGTAGGTTATTATGCCAAGTCGGCGGCCCGAACCTGTCTAAATCCATGTCCTGTGTAACCCTCAATCTCTCATCTTGACGATCCACCCCCTATTCTTATTGCAGTCGGAAATCAATGACAGCATCCTTTTTTGCCATGGTTACATATTCTGCCGCTTGCACCTGGATGACATAGGCCATCTGATTAGCATCACGTTGCTGCTCCGCATCACGGATCCTGTTCTGTTCTAGCCACCAATTCCACAACAGGTTCACGATACGAATACGTGTCTCCAACTTTTGCTTCACAATACATTCCACCGCATTGCAGGCAGTCAGCACTCCCTATAGGAACTGACAATGCATTTCCATTCCTATCTAAACCAAAACATGCCGCACTGTCTTGCATTTGAAAAACAAGTGCGCTCTAGCCTCGTCAAGCCGTCCACATACAGGACATATCGTGTCAAGCCTCATTCCTCTTCGCACTAAATTAGTTCTGAGTCCCAGGGTGTCATGAGCCATACGCCATAAGAAATGTTTGATCTTCCCCAGGACCTCTAACTTCCGAATCCTCTTCCATAAATCTTCAAATTGGGCCGAGCCACCACTCCCCGAGCCACCAGCACCAGTCCGGGCTCTTTTCATCTCAGCCACTTGTATCTTATATGCCAAACGCACTGAAAACATACCTTTATCATCAAAATGCCTTGCAATCAGATCATTCCGATTGGGAAAATTGGAATAGCTAGTATAGCAGAAGCACCCTCTCGCCAGAATACAGATTCCATCAGCTCCTGATCCCATGATCCTGACTCTGGAACAATCAGTTCCGACACCATTGTGAGCAAAGTACCCCTCGTGGTGTGAAAATCTTCCTGCTACAGTCTCTGGGCAACCAAGGATCAGACCATATATTGATACTCTCACCGTTGCCAACTCTCCATATAACACCATCATGGAGGACCTCAAGACCAGATATTACCGGCTTTGACTGAGCTTGAAGATCATTACTATGAGGATAATATTTTGCCCTCAGATACGAGAACACAGAAAATTCGATGAGGTAATATTTTGCCCTAAGAACCTCCAGCCTTGTTTAGCAAACATTGCCAAATTGAAAATATGTATATCTCGGAAACCCAAACCTCCCCTCCCCTTCGGCTCCATCAACTTCTCCCAACTGATCCAGTGCATCTTGTTATGTTTCTCCTAGTTGCTCCACCAATACTTACATATCATCATACTTACCTGGTCACATAGATCTTTAGTGATATCAAAACATCCCATTGCAAATGTAGGGATGGCTTGTGCCACAGCTTTAATCAACACTTCTTCCCAGCTCGTGAAAAAAGCTTCTCCTTCCATCCCTGTATACGTTTCCAGATCCTTTCCTTCAGATATTCGAAAATCATTGACCTTGATTTTCCAACAAAGACTAGCAAAACCCGGTACTTTTCATTCATCGTCTCCCGGGGAATACCCAACTCAACCATGACTTCATTCTTCTTAGGTTGTGAAGTATTCCTGCTGAACATCACAGCCGACTTATCCCGGTTCACAACTTGCCCCGAACACAACTCATACAGGTTAAGAATCTCCTGTAACTTCAGCACATCTCTCCTTTGCGCACGACATAAGATCAAAGAATCACCGGCAAAAAGCAAATGAGACACAGCCGGTGCTTGAGGACAAACCTTGATACCACGGATGTCACATTCCTGTTCTGCCTGGTGCAACAGAGCTGAAAATCCCCTCACACAGAGCAAGAATAAATACGGGGATAGAGGGCCCCCCCTGACATAGACCCCTACCTGGCTGAAATGGATCAGTAAGATTACCATTAATCTTAATCCGATAGGACACAGTGGAGACATAGTGCATAATGCGCTCAACCCATCATTCATCAAAACCAAGCTTTACCATCATAGCTTGTAAAAAGTGCCATTCAACACGATCGTAGGCCTTACTCATGTCCAATTTAATTGCCGCATAACCCAGCTTACCCTTCCTCTTATTTTGCATGTAATGAGTCATCTCATATGCTACAAGGATATTATCCGAAATCAGACGGCCCGGCACAAAAGCACTTTGGGAATTTGATATAACATCAGGGAGAATTGTTTTGAGCCTATTAGCTACCACTTTCGAGATCAGCTTATAGATCACATTGCACGAACTATTCGGTCTCAAATCTTTTGTCTTACTTGGTTTCTTCACCTTGGGAATTAATACCACCGCAGTTTCATTCCATTCCTTAGGCATATCCGCCCCATTTAATACCGCAAGCACCTCCTGGACCACTCGCTCCCCCACAACATCCCAGAAAGATTTATAGAAAACTGCAGTCATACCATCAGGTCCAGGCGCCTTGAGATCCCCAATAGAACTGAGTGCCGTCTTTACCTCAGCCGCTGAGAATTCAGCAGTGAGGACATCATTCATTTCGGCCGACACCCTCCGTTGAACAGCCTCCAGAAGTTGGCTCGAGTCATTTTGACCTTCAGATGAGAAAAAATTTATAAAATAGTTAGCAATATACTCCTTCTCCCTCCCTCCTTCACCCAAACTCCATCCTCCTTTTGGATACGCCCAACTCGATTACTCCGCTTCCGTTCTGTACACGCAGCATGAAAGAAGCCCATGTTTTTATCACCCTTCTCCAACCAGCAAACATGAGCTCTTTGGTGCCAGTACACATCAACTTGTTCCTCCAATCTCTCCAATTTAAATCTCAGGATCTCCTCTCGTGCCATCTGGTCTGGACTGATAGTTCTTCACCGACACACCTCCAGATCTGTTTTTAACTTTCTTAATTCTTTTCTCCAAGTCACCGAGAATGTTCGTACTCCAACCTGACAAACCAACTGCCACCACCCGTACTGCACCATGGACATTGCACCCACCAGCTTCCCATGCCCCATTCCACGCCTCCATCACTACCCCCGCACATCTATCCTTCCTTAGCCAGCTTGCTTCGAATTTAAAACCCCCGCCACCACCTCGCAGCCTTACTTCCTCCACCGACTTGTCAGTGATTATAATGAGTGGACGATGATCAGAATGCCATGGATTACCATTTATCACACAAAAGCTTGGGAACAAAGCTCTCCATCTATCATTCGCCGCAACCCTGTCCAGTCATTCATGAATGTAGTTCTCTGCATGATGACTATTGTTTTGCCATGTAAACACATCCCCTTCAAATCCGAGATCACTCAGCTCGCAATCCACCAGGGCATCACGAAAGGCATCCATACATGCTTGGCTCTTTGGAGCACCTCCCTCCTTACCTCATTAAAATCCCCAGCACAAAGCCAAGGACCAGACACCGTACCAGCAAGACCTCTTAAAGCCTCCCATGTTTTATACTTCAAATCCGACTGCGATTTGCCATACACCCTAGTAAACCTTCAGGATGCACCTTCTTCCTCCTTTACATCCACATCTATGTAATACTTGGACATGTCCCTCCGGACAACATCAAAACCCTTCCTCCACAGAACAGCCATTCCTCCACTCCGACCAACACACGACCAGACCAGAGAATTGTGCAGTCCGAGCATGCATTTGAAATGTCACATCCTCTTCTCGTCAAGTTTCATCTCTGACAAGAAAATAACATCCACCCCGTCAGACTTCTGGAACTCCAGAAGTCCTCAAACTACCGGGCCGTTACCCAGGCCCCAGCAGTTTCACGCCGCAATCCTCATTGGGACTTGCAGGGCTTGTCCGCCAGTCCCGCTTCTGCAAGTTTAGTTTTTGACATCTCCGCATCCTCCATTCCCTTTGAGCGCTTCACTTCCAGCATCTCATATTTGTCCACCTCCATATCGCTTTTACTTCCCACCAGATTGGCCAGCTCCACTCGTCCTCCATCATGTTTCACCGGTGGAGAACGGCACTTGAATTTGTGCGCTGACCTACTTGGCACTTGCAAAATTCCCATATTCACCTCCGCCTACTTTGCCTCAGCCGTTTGAACCTCCACGTGCATGGGCTGCATGCTACTATTCACATGGGTACATTCCTTCTTCCCCCCGCCTCATGCAGCATAGCTCCGCCCTCCTTCGCCCCGACAGCAACCAGACCATCAGCCCCACTACCATTATGCCCGTCACTACCGTCACCAACAGCCATTGCATGGTGCACCTCTTCCTAGTTTTTTGCCTTCTCCTTCTTGTTCATAGCAGCACCTGTATCCACCATCCTCCAGCTTACATCATCAATACCAGATCGGCTGAAAGTACCACGGCTCCCCAAACCTTCCGAAACCGATCTAGCCCCACTCACCGAAGTACGCCATGGTAACATGCTATGTGTTTCATGCTACCGACTACCAAACCCATCACCACCCCTATTGTTCTGAGGGAGAAATCTCAAGCTCTTATTATACTGTTGCACCTCACCATTCTTCAGCTTTATGCAACAAGACCTATCAGTATGGCCAATTAGATCACAAGTGAAATAGAAATCCGGCAAAAATTCATATGAGAGCGGGCACCAAATCAACTTGCCGGTTCCTTGAACCTCCAGCGTAACTCCCCTCATCAGCGGGCGCCTAATGTCAAGGTTTACCTTAACAAGCAGGAAACGACCAAAGGCACTATCATCATCCTGTACATCCACCTCCACAACCTCAACAAACTCCTGCCCCACCACCTCTACTGTGTCTCGATTCATCATGCACAGCGGTATGTTGGCAATCCTGATCCAAATAGGTATATCAAAGAACTCCAGCTTATCAATCATCTTTGATCCATCAAAATCAACCATGACGATTAGATCCTTCCCAACCATCCAGGGACCATCCTCTAGCGCCCTTTGTTGACGGTCCTTAAGTACCACTTTTGACCGTCAAGTACCTGCATAAAAGAAATAAAATAAACACCAAACATAGTGGTAGGAGTTTATTACTAACGATTTCCACGAGTGTTGGTGAATTTGTGAGTGCAAGTACCTTTCATATCAAAAGGAGGGAATTCACATCAAGAAGGCCACAACACATCACTCCGAGAAAATCAGCACAGGCAGCCCAACATGATATGGATCAAAAGTCATACAAAACACAACCAACTTGGGCCAATGCATGAAGATCATTGAACAAGACATCAAGAAGGACCCCTCGGCCAAAGCCCAAGGCCAAATGGGCCAAGGGGGGGTCGGCCGACCTGCTACAGTGAGGTCGGCCGACCTGCTACAGTGGCCAATCTGGCCCATCTTTCTCTGGTTGGTCGCCACCGCCTTCCTGATGTCGGTTCTGCCTACATTATGCGTTGAGGCGGTGCATTGAGGCGGTGGAGGCCCCCAAACCGACCTACTCAAGACTATAAATAGAGGGGTACCCCCTCCCCTCAAAGACACACAAGAAGGAGAGCCTCATTCCACTCCCAAGGGCCTAGAGCCATTTGTACACTAGTAGAGTAGGGAGAGAGTAGGGTAGGAGAGAAGGGTAGTTCTCCCTTTGTGAGGACTTGGCCCAAATCTTGTATCTTGGGGGATACTTATTTATAGTGAAGTGTTCTTCGTTCGTTCATCGTTCGTTCGTCGTTCGTTCTTCGTTCATCGTTCGTTCGTCGTCCGTTCATCATTCGTTCGTCGTTTATCTTCATTACAAGTAAGTACTCTCGATCTCCTTTTGGATTGTATGTTTCTATTCTAGTATAAGTTCTTCCTTTACTTGCTTGCATGATCATCGTTCTATTCAAGTAAGCATTTAGAGGCAGAATTTATCTTTAGTCTTGTGAACTAGAATAGGTCTGGCAGGGAGGACTTGATTGCCTTGCTGTCACGTGACCTTGGGACTGGCATAGGGCCTTAATAGCCCTGGTGTCACATGTCCTAGGAGAGGGTTGCCAGTAGGTGGTGACAGCCCTGCTGTGCTTAGTCCTTTCTGTTCTAGGGAATTGACTTCTTGGAATCGGTCTGGCAGCGAGGACTTAATTGCCTTGTTGTCACGTGACCCTAGGACTGGCCTAGGAACTTAATAGCCCTAGTGTCACGTGTCCTAGTAGGGGAGTTTGCCGGTAGGTGGTGACAGCCCTGCGGTGTCTACTCTTCCTTGTTCCAGATAGAACTTCATCCATAGGAATCCTCTCTACCCATACCTACCATCCTTCCTCGTGTCCTTGGACCAGCTAGACTAGTAGATAATTCCACTCCGTTCCCTTGGGATAATATAAATAACGATACCCTTGAATACTCACGGGTGAAGTGCTACAACGGTATTCTCCGTACGCTTGCGGATTTATCTGTGACGTTAAGAAATACCAACAAGCATTTCTGGCGCCGTTGCCGGGGAACGGTAGTTGCTTTTTATCTTCGAACCTAGTTGGTCCTCGTATTGTATCCTTTTATCCTTTTTCTTTTATTTCTTATCCATCATCAATCTTTCACCATCCATCATTGCTATCCCTTCCTTGAAAAATACCAAAAACATTTATCATGGAGCCAGAACCTACAATCCAATCCTTCTCTGCTCCAAGGGGAATGTCATTTGAGCCACCACCATCCTCCAAACCCATTTCCACATCCGGCTATATGATCCACCCCACTTTTATAACCATGGTCAGAAACCGACCCTTCTCTGGAACTGACCAAGAAAATCCATATCACCATCTGCGAGAGTTTGAGCAAGTGTGTTCATGCGTCGTGATCCAAGGCATGGCACAAGAAACCGTGAAATGGAAGTTGTTTCCTTTCTCCCTTCGTGAGAGAGCGGAACAATGGTACACGATTGTCGTCAGAAACATGAATGGGGACTGGGAAAAACTCCGAGATAAATTTTGCTCAGTCTTCTTTCCCTTATCCCGAATCATTGCTCTCCGGCTAGAAATCATGAATTTCTCGCAAAATGAGAAGGAATCCATAGGTGCAGCATGGGTTAGGTTTTCCTTGCTAACTCTTACTGGCCCAGACTTGTCTATCCCCGATCCCATGCTATTGCAATATTTCTACATGGGTTTAGACAAGAAATCCGCCCTATATCTTGACATCGCCGCTGGAGGCTCCTTTGCTTCTAAAACACCGACCGAAGGAAGAAACATCTTGGATCAGATCACAGAAAATAATTCCTTCGTCAGTCTTCTTAGTCAATCCCTCCAAGAGAAAGTCGTGTCAAGCATCGAGGAACCCTCAACATCTGAATCCATCCCCTCTTTGTCCACATCCCATGTTACGCCTGTTGAGTTCCCATATGAGTTTGAGGAAGAAATTATTGAAGACTATGGAAAAACCTCGAACGACATATGGGATAAGATGCCTCCTACTCCTCCCAATCCTCTAAAAGAACCATTTCTCAAGGAGGACATGAAGGAAATTCTTGAGAATGCCCCTTTCACCAGCACGAGCTATCAAAATCCTTCGGCAAAACCTCATCTTGATCATGAACCATTTGAGCAAGTGATGTTTGTATCCCCATTCGCATCTTTGGATCTTGCTCTACATAAGGATGAGAGGTTTTCCACCCAAGATAAGGATAGAAAAGAAGAAACATTCCTAGCCCAACAATCCTCATCACCATCGCTCTATCTTGAGCCTCTTCCCTCTAGCCCTCCGTGCACCATTCTATTGGTGATCAAGAACCTCTTAAGAAGGAAAACTCTTGGGCTGTGGACTTCCTCGAGGCATCAACTCTAGAGGAACTTGATCCTTTGCATGAGCATGAAAGTTTCTTCCTTGAAAACCCACAAGAAACATGCTCATTTGATAGTTCTCTTGAGGCATCGCCCGTTAAACATGATCCTAAGCATGAGCTTGAGAACTTCCTTCTTGAACACCCACAAGAAACATGCTCATGCCATGAATCTCTAGAGCCCACGCCCCTCAGTGCCAAAACCTCGCATGAGGCCTACAACCACCTTGTTTATCTCTTTTGTTACTCATTCTTTAGGTTGGTTGTAGATGCTTTCGTTTATCACAAATATTGCAAATCTCGTGGTTGCATATCGGCACTAACTTTGCAGGGATTAGAATGGAGGAAAGTCTTGCTCATCGGACTTAAAACGATGATGCCCTTGCCGACAGGATAATCGGTAGTTATCTCATATTTGCATTCTTTTGCATATTTGATTTTTCCATCAATATGCATATTTGGATTTTTCTACAAAGTTGCACTTGCATTCTTGCATGTTTGAATCGTCCCAACATTTGTTTGGGATTGTTCAAACCACCTGCCATTTGCATTTTTGTGAAAATGAATTTGAGACAATCTTCTGTTGAAAAATGTTTTGAGCAAAATTTTGGAGGGGTTTTGGCACAACTCCCATTGACTTCTTATCACATAGCCATTGGGGAGTTGTGTGCCAAGTTGGACTTCATCTTTTTGAAAGAAGAGTGCTTGAATCTTCAGCTCCATTTCTCGTTTTACTTAAGCACCTTCTCAACAAAATTGTTGCTCACATTTCTCCATGTTTTCATTGCATTTGTCTCAAGTTCAAGAAAATGTTTTTCCCTTTTTTTGTCTTTTGATTTTGTTTGTATTCTTTTGTTGCGATCAAGAAGCGTTGCAGCAACCGACGGGTGATCCACATTGTTTACACTAACATAACCCGTTCTCGAGTTTGCTCTTGTGTTTTCGCTCTTATGTGCAGCCATGAAAAGGGCCGACAAGCGACTCAACAACGCGTTGAAGAAAGACGACATACCAACATCATGCCACGCTGCACAAAGCCCGATCAATATCATGGGGATCGACACCAATCAAGGACTACGGGCAAAGAACAAGTGTGGGGGAGGATCCCTCCTCCACTAAGGTAACTTGTATCGCAACTTGTATCCTTTTGCTTTCGCCTTACATGATAAAAACATAAACTTGAAAAAAAAAATAGTTTGAATAAACTAGGCGTTTTTATTTCCCTTTCCAACATATCATGCGCCTTGAGTTATTTTACTAAATTCAATAAACTTAGGCTCCCCGGTCTTTTACCCCGGTAGAGTCCTTTTGTTTCCACATATATTTAGAATAAATAAGCCAGGTATAAGAACAAGTGTGGGGGAGATCTTTTGGTCCTTCATCAAGCACACATTAGAGATCTCCCACCAACATGATGCACAACGTCGCACCAATCAAAAGGCAAAGGAGTGGAGCCATCGGGCACAAGAAGACAAAGTTCAATCCTATGAACCCTCTTGGTCTCCACTTCATCTAATGCGACGGTTTGTGCATCCTATACCCTACTCTCCAATTCTTGAGTTAAAATAAATTTCTTGCTTCAATCACTGAAATTTAACTCAATGACAAAACAAATTTTTTATCCCTCAACAAACATGCATGCTTCTGTTTGGTTGGCCTGCATATTCTTTATTCCTCGCTTTGCACACCTGTTGCTTGTGAACACCATTATCATAGGAACCCATGTTTATCTAAGTTGTTGGCGAGTATGATATAGTTGGATGATAGGAATCTTGCTTCTTCTGCAAAGAGTGCTTGGGATTTTTATCTTGAAAAAATTAAAATCAATAGCTTTGCACTCCTCAATGGTCTTATATTCCTACCAGAGCCAAATAATGATCACATTGAAAACCCCTACAAAATACTGCTTGCTATTGCTTTGAGCTTTGTCAAATTGTGTGACCCTTGTGAGATGCTTGTCATACTTTCTTGATCAAGATTGTGCACATACACCACCACCATAAAACATGATAAACTTCTACACTGGAAGTTAGCAACACCATTTCCATCCATCCACCCACCAAATAAATACTCCATCACTTGTTGTTGATGTCTCTCTCCAAATATTCTGGCAAAAGTGACATGGCTATTGAAAAAAAAAAGAGAGAAGTGAAAAAAAAGAGAAAAAGAAGAGAAGAAAAAAAAAAAGAAGTGATAGCCATGTTCTCAAATAAAAGTCAATCAAGAGAGAGACATCATCACATCAAGGAGTATCCATCTTACTCCACCTCATTCCATTCACCATACACATATCCACACACATGCACATTCTTGATCAGATTGTATGGCTTGTTTTCTCTTTTGGATCCACTCTTTGACTTAGCAATATAAGTAATGCAAGTATGCTCCTTTTCATCCCTACCAAGCTCCACATAAAGCCTTTTGTAGAAGTAGGATCAAAAGAGGCAAACCCATTGCCTTGGTGAGGAATCATACACATTGAGTGATCTGAGAGTTATCATTTGAGGAGTACAAGCTATATTTTTCTTTTGAAAATCTATCAAAACCCAAGTTACTCAACAGAGGAGTATGAATGACTTGAATCAAGACCGTTCCATTCCTCAACCGCCCAAGATAGCATGTTAGCCACTTCAAAGTTCACAGGTGCAGGTATGGCTTGGAATAATTTGTATGCTAGCATCATACCATAGGAAGTCATGCTTTATCTTAATCTTCCACCTTCACTCGAGGACGAGCAAAGGCTCAAGTGTGGGGGTGCTGTTGACGGTCCTTAAGTACCACTTTTGACCGTCAAGTACCTGCATAACAGAAATAAAATAAACACCAAACATAGTGGTAGGAGTTTATTACTAACGATTTCCACGAGTGTTGGTGAATTTGTGAGTGCAAGTACATTTCATATCAAAAGGAGGGAATTCACATCAAGAAGGCCACAACACATCACTCCGAGAAAATCAGCACAGGCATCCCAACAAGATATGGATCAAAAGTCATACAAAACACAACCAACTTGGGCCAATGCATGAAGATCATTGAACAAGACATCAAGAAGGACCCCTCGGCCAAAGCCCAAGGCCAAATGGGCCAAGGGGGGGTCGGCCGACCTGCTACAGTGAGGTCGGCCGACCTGCTACAGTGGCCAATCTGGCCCATCTTTCTCTGGTTGGTCGCCACCGCCTTCCTGATGTCGGTTCTGCCTACATTTAATGCGTTGAGGCGGTGCATTGAGACGGTGGAGGCCCCCAAACCGACCTACTCAAGACTATAAATAGAGGGGTACCCCCTCCCCTCAAAGACACACAAGAAGGAGAGCCTCATTCCACTCCCAAGGGCCTAGAGCCATTTGTACACTAGTAGAGTAGGGAGAGAGTAGGGTAGGAGAGAAGGGTAGTTCTCCCTTTGTGAGGACTTGGCCCAAATCTTGTATCTTGGGGGATACTTATTTATAGTGAAGTGTTCTTCGTTCGTTCATCGTTCGTTCGTCGTTCGTTCTTCGTTCGTCGTTCGTTCGTCGTCCGTTCATCGTTCGTTCGTCGTTTATCTTCATTACAAGTAAGTACTCTCGATCTCCTTTTGGATTGTATGTTTCTATTCTAGTATAAGTTCTTCCTTTACTTGCTTGCATGATCATCGTTCTATTCAAGTAAGCATTTAGAGGCAGAATTTATCTTTAGTCTTGTGAACTAGAATAGGTCTGGCAGGGAGGACTTGATTGCCTTGCTGTCACGTGACCTTGGGACTGGCATAGGGACTTAATAGCCCTGGTGTCACATGTCCTAGGAGAGGGTTGCCAGTAGGTGGTGACAGCCCTGCTGTGCTTAGTCCTTTCTGTTCTACGGAATTGACTTCTTGGAATCGGTCTGGCAGCGAGGACTTAATTGCCTTGTTGTCACGTGACCCTAGGACTGGCCTAGGAACTTAATAGCCCTAGTGTCACGTGTCCTAGTAGGGGAGTTTGCCGGTAGGTGGTGACAGCCCTGCGGTGTCTACTCTTCCTTGTTCCAGATAGAACTTCATCCATAGGAATCCTCTCTACCCATACCTACCATCCTTCCTCGTGTCCTTGGACCAGCTAGACTAGTAGATAATTCCACTCCGTTCCCTTGGGATAATATAAATAACGATACCCTTGAATACTCACGGGTGAAGTGCTACAACGGTATTCTCTGTACGCTTGCGGATTTATCTGTGACGTTAAGAAATACCAACACCCTTCTCTTCCACGACACCTAGAAAAAAGACACTAGGAAGTGATTTTCTCCCAGATCTCTGCACTCCACGCCCTTGATCGGACACCACAACTTCCGCAGTGCTTGCTCCAACACCACCTACGGAACAAGCTTCTCCGCCAATAGCTTCCCGATCGCCGGTGGATCAGTTGCCTTCAACTTCCCCGACCTCCTCGTCCTAATCTTGATCCCCCTCTTCTCCGCCTCTGAAAGTTGCATCCGCTCCATCATGCCCTCAACCGCCTCCATCTTGTAGTCACTCCCACCAGCCGCTGCCAGGAAAGCATTTTGGGTTGGCAAAAACTATTGTGGCTAGCAGATGGAACTGGGAGGGACTCCACTCCAGGAGATGGACGGTGGACTAACTAGACTCGGAGAAGATTTTTTCACCGGTGAGAGATCGAATCGCAATCCGGAGAACGAGAAACCCTAATCGCCAAAACCCTACCCCGAGTCGCACGAAGCACCAGGGACCCCCCCCCCCCCCCCCACTGTATGCTCCATAGTTGAATGTCATGTAAACATAGCTAGGAAAGGCTAGGTAAATAATAAGAGAACAAGATTATGGCTGGCAGCCAACTCATCAAATTTGATCTCCACCGAAACAGGTCAGATTTGGAAACCAAAAAAGTTGATTGCTACTGGATGACCAGAGTAACAATTGTAAACAGGAAAGCCATGCCTTTCTGGATATCTATTTTCACTAATTCACAAAAAGTGAAATAACATAATGAAAGAGATTCGATAAAGATTGATGTAGTTTCCTCCAATGGAGATTGATCGTTAGCGCTCCTGAGTAGATTTGGTTCTCGGGTTCTTTCCTGGATCTTCTTCTTCATCCTTGATTTGTTGGAAGTAGCACTATCACTACCACAGAACACATTAAAGAAGACACCTCATTGGCGACGATGGCGGGAACCAACGTCCCAACTGACCGCGTGGGGATGTTTGGTTCCCGCGCCACGTCGTGAGAAGGCGCGGGTTGATCCCCCCCCCCCCCCCCCCCCCCCGGTTCCCACCACCCGCGTCGCCAATGAGCGCGCGGCATTAACGCCGCACGGGCAGTTGGCGTGTGCGCCGCCATTTCATTTGTTTTGCAGATCCAGAGGCAGAACACGGCATGGAGCAGGGAGGAGCTGGAGTGGAGCATGGCCGTGCAGGAGCATGGTGGAGCGAGGTGGAGCAGGAGCACGAGTGCGGCGGAGCAATGCGGAGTAGGAGCACGGCGCGGAGCAGGAGCAGGAGCAAGAGCACAAGCGCGGTGGAGCAGGAGCGCGGAACGGAGCAAAAGCGCGGTGTGGAGCAGGAGCAGGAGTGTGGCACGGAGCACAAGCGCAGCGGAGCACATCGGAGCCGGAGCACGGCGGAGCACACCGGAACCGGAGCGGAACATCGCGGCACGTAGCTAGGATCTAATTAATTAGTTGTTAGGTTAATTTTTTTTATTATCATCTGAGTCAATGGAGATGCGGTGACCGTCACCTTTTATTCGATACAGGTGATGGTTACCCAAGTCATTGGTGACTCTTACAGGGTGACGGGTGCTGTACCCGTGACCCCTCTCTTTTCTAACCGTCGCCTTTTACGCGTTCTGTGGTAGTGTGCTCCAGATGCACCTTGAATTCAGCTAGCGTTTGGTGGCATAGCACTCTTCCTCAGTATGGTTATGGCAGCTGAGGTGTGTCAACCGATGGCATGTCGTCGGCAGCGGATGTGGAGGCGAAGCCTCATCGACGAGGCTGAGGCACACGCACATGGAGAGAAGTGCGTTGAAGGCGAAGCACGTTAAAATCTACATTTACTTTTAAGAAAATTATAAGCACTATAATCTTATCGTTTAGACCCTATTTCTATATAATTAAACATATTATGCAAAAGCATCATATTTACAAAAACTAAAAATTACTTTAAAACAGTAGCACCCTTCAAATTACACAATAATGATATATATCTAGATTTTAATCTTTGTAATTTGAAAAAATCCATGAAACCGGTAGTGCAAGCAATCAATAATGAAGCCTAGATTTTATTAGAGTTTAATAGGCATGCAATATTATAATTTTTCTATTTAGTAAAAATTTTGGTACAGTGGATTTCATTGGCTTAAAATTTAAACTGCTCAATAATATTTTGTCAACAGAAGTTAATCACAATGTAAAAGTCAAACCTCTTTGCCCTCAGTTGTCTGCTTCTTCGGTCCTTCGTTCCAATGCTCTGGCTTCGTCAATGGCTCGCAAGGGATCTAAGAAGGTCTCCGGCTGCCTTCTCGCGTTTGGATCGATGACAAGCTTTCGGCATCACCCTACCTTGGCGTGAGCACCCTGAGCAACAACGACCTGGATGAGATGGCCCGAAAGGGCTACTTTGAGTGTGCTCGGGTTCTGCTACCTCAGAAGGATGAGACTTCTCCCTCTCCGAAGACTGGGTACGTTGTTTCAGATGCGTTGTTTTTCTTTCGTCGGGGAGTTGCTCGACCGTTTCGGTCTTGAGATTCAACAAGTCACCGTTAATGCCTTGGTTCGGTTGGGCATCTTCGAGTGGGCCTTCTGGACGGCCGGAGTGAAGCCTCATGCCGGAGCTTTCGCGGCCACTCGTTACGCTTTGGCGTATAAGAAGGTCCTGAAGCTGGATGGTAGGGACTTCGTCGGGTCGATGGGGACCGTCTCTTTCGTGGATCTGGCGAAGAGGTGGTGCTGGCGAAGGCGTACAAGAACCACTGGGGAGAGGATTGGACTGCTGGGTGGTTCTACTATCAGGTGGAGGAAGGCTGCACTCTTCGGTCTTCGATGTCGGAGGTTCTGTTCCACAGATATCCTCCGATTGAATTGGACGGGACTTGTGAGTCCCGAAAGTCTCTGCTTGCTTCCATCACCCAAGAGTTCACGATGCATGATCTCTTGGAGGAGTGTATCGCAGCCGGAGTGTGGCCTCTACGCCAGAACTGGGCCGATACATTTCTTGAGAAGCATGCCGACGAGGAGGATACTCTACGTTTCAATGCCGACGCTCTCCCTAGTGAGTGTTTCTTGGTATTGTTTTTGACTGTCGGACTTGTGTTAGTTTATGAGCTCAGGATTTTTTGCAGAACTGACTCTCGGGGAGATCGAGCTTTGTGCGGTGGATATCCTTGGCACTGTGAGCGCGACCGAGCTGGCTCGCGTGAACCAGCTCGTGAGGGGTTGTCGACAGAATCGGGTCTTCTCGTTGAAGTACCCGGATGTGGAGCTGCCGGAGCGTGTTGTTGTGCCGTCGGGCTCCGCCAAGGAAGCTGATGTTGTTGTCGTCGTCCCTTCATCTTCTGCTGCTGCTGCTACTGTGCGGCCAAAGCGGGCGACTGCCGATGCTTCGGCGCCAGGTTCCAAGAAGATCGAAGTTGTCAGCGACCATGGCACGACGGGGGTGGTGATTGGCGGATGCGGGGGTTCGTCTGGGGCTAATAGCCCTGAGGCTTTGGCGGGCTATGGCACCGAGCCGGAAGATGTCTCTGACGCCATCGCCCTCAAGGCTGTCAAGTTGCTCGCCGCTCCATAGGCCGCTGCTTGTGGGGCTGCTGCCCAGGAAGTCCATTGCTTGGTTTCTGACAATGATGACATTGGCTACTGCGGGATGCCTGCTTTTGCCTCGAGGCTGTCGGAGCAGCCGAAGGAGGTGCTGGAGCCTGTCCATCGGTCTCCGGGTATCTTGTTTTCTTCTCATAATTCTTGTTTCGTTGACCCCGGTAGCCCTACTAACTCCATTGCTACAGCTAGTGGGAGTGGTGGCTTCGAGAAGACTGTCGAGGACGACGCTCCTTCGGGTAACGAGGAGATGGCTGCTGCGCCGCATCTTGGGCGCAGCGTCGGCAAAGGCTTCTTCGGCCAGTCGCCCATTGCCACTGCAGGGACACCTCCTATCGAGGGTAATCTTGTGTGGGAGGACTTCCTCGACCGCCCAGAGGCTAAGCAAGCCCTTCAGGAGGTCTATGACTTTGCTGGAGCCGGGGACTTGGAGGAGTCCATTAAAGACGTTCCCCCAGAGACCGCTTCTTCGGTGCTTTCAACCCTGACCATGAAGGTGATGGTTCTTCGGTGCATTATTGCTTTTGACGACCGGCTTCGACTGTTGGCTCATTTTATTTTTGATGCAGACGGCGCTCCTTGCTCGTCACGTTGAGGCTTCGCTTCAAGGTTTCGATGTGACCCGTCTTCGGGCTCGGGCCGAAATCACAGAAGGTGCTGCGACTGCTGCGTTGCACGGAAGAGATGCTCTTGCCGCGACTCTGGAGAAGGCAGAGGCCACTCGAAAGGGGCTTGCTGAGGATTTATCAAAGCGGGAGGGCGCCGTCAAAGATCTGACTGAGAAGCATGCTACTGCCGAAGGCCGGACAAAGCAACTGGAGGATGACCTGACGAAGCAGGTGACAGCCGTTGGTTCTGAACGACAGGCTAAGGAGGCGGCGGAGAAGGAGCTGGCCGAAGCGCGGAAATTGTTGGAGGCTGGGGCTAGTCTTCGGGAGGCCGAAGCGAAGATGGCGTGGTCGGCGCTAGAGGAGATGAACTCTCTTCTTTCCAGCTTGGGAGTTGATGTTCTTCCGCTAAAGCATGAGCGCGGAGATCTTGGTGGTAGCGTGATTCGCTTGTTGAAATCCGTGAAGCTGGCCGGGAGGGCCTCTGAGTCTTTTGGTACCTTCTGCACACAGGTTGTCTGGACCGCTGCCTTCGGAACTCTTGAGCAAGTGGGGTGCACGCACTTGTCTGCTGTGGCGTCAACCACAAAGCAGGTGGCTACAATGGCCAACGGGGATCGTTCCCGTTTTCCCGAGCTGGCCGAGAGGGTCAATGTCTATGGGGACGAGCTGGGTCAGAACTTCTGGATACCCCTCGGCATCCACTTGGCTCGGGAGGCTGCACTTGCTTCTGCTGCTGCGCAGAGGTCCCGTCCTGTCGTTGCGACTCCATCGGCTGATAAGATCCCGGCGGGTGCGGGGAGTGCCAGTACTCTCTTGATGTCCGGGGGAGGGGACTCGTCGAAGGAGACCGATGTAGCCTCTTCGGACCAGGCCCCCCCTCAGGGGTGAGTTTCTGCTGTTAGGGTAGCGTCACCTTTGGGCTTTCCATTCGTAGTTTGTACTAGGTGCCTTTTAGGCGTTCCTATGAATGAAATAGATCTTTTGATGTCTTTCTGTTGTCTTGTTGTTGCCTTCAATTGCCGACAGGGTGCAGTTGTGAGCCGTGGCTCTCGCGACATTGTTTGTTTAGATGTTGTTCCGGAAAGCATATTGGTTCCGGAAGGGCGTGTACCTTCGTCGCGTCCTGGCCCTCTTTATGTCAAGGGGACTCAGTGGCGTCGGTGGCTTAGACGGAATTCTGAAGGCGTTCTCACTGACTTTCTCTGTGACATGACTTCACGTAATCATCGCCTCTTATCTTCTTTCCCGAAGCCGCCATCTGAGGCTCTGCTATCGAGGAGAGTGCAGCGAGACATACACCGTTTGTCGGCAGGTTCCAGTTCGGATCCCCCGCTTTTGCTGGCTCCGAAAGTGGATGTTGTTGATGTGTCGAGTGGTGATGAATCGGGTGAGGAAGTTGACTTAGAACGGCTGCAGGCGGATGTTGCGTCGGACCCTTGCTTGTGCGAAGGAAGACATCGCTAAGGTGGAAGCTGCTTTGTATTCTTGAAGGAGCGGGAGGCGTTGAGTTGGGCCTTCGGGCCATATGTTCGCGTTGAATGTACTGGCCTTCGGGCCCTTGTGTCGGCCTGTGTGCCGTTGTGGTGGCCTTCGGGCCTTTGTGTCGGCCTTTGCGCCATTGTATTGGCCTTCGGGCCCCTGTATGAGTAATGTGATTTTCGGCAAATGTAATTGAATTTGTTTTACAGCGTATGTCTTGGATCATGCTTCGGCTTCCTTTGTTTTCTTCAAGCGATGAAATGGGTTTGTTCGTAGCGTCGTCCCCCTTAGTCCCGTCGGTAATCGAACGTACTGGGGCTTCGGGTATGAGTGAACCTCATGGCCTAAGTGTGTCGCTCCACTTCCGATGGTTAAATGAGCTTGATTGGAGCGTCGTCCCCCTCTTACTTGTCGGGAGTTGAGTGAGGGCGCGGTTTCGGCTCGAGGTGAATCTCAAGTTAGTGAGCATTTTTTGAGCGTCGTCCCTTTTTTGCTCATCGTAGATTTTGTGGGACCGAAGGTTCAGGTCGAGATGTATCTTGGTTTCGTCGCTCTACTTTCGGTGAGGAAGTGAGCTCGAGTCGAGCGTCGTCCCCTTCTTACTCGTCAGGAGTTTGAGAGGAACTAAGATTTCGGGTCGAGATGAGTCTCGGACTTTTGGTTTTGTCGTGCTGCTTTCAGTGAGGAAGTGAGCTCGAGTTGAGCGTCGTCCCCCTCTTACTCGCTGGGAGTTTGAGAGGAACCAAAATTTCAGGTCAAGATGAGTCTCAGACTTTTGGTTTAATTACCATGCCGGATGCGTCCCCCCTTTGCATGTTTTAATTTATTTTGCCTGCAATGTGCTGGGTCTTATCGAATGCCCTGCCTTCAGCTTTGTTGTCCGAAAGGGGGCTTCGGACAGGTTGCCGGCGTCGCCTTACCCCCTTATGGTGGCGGATTTCAAGGGCTTATGTGTGCCACGCTTCAGTTCGCGAAGTCGTATACTTCGGCGCCCCTACTGGATTATTAATGCCGACGGGATTGTATTTCATTGATTGCATCGACACTGAGTACATGGCCCCTTGGGGAATGCAGCTAAGGAGATCATCGTCACCCTACTGGCGAAGGAAAAAGAAACACACCGAAAAGAAGGGATACAGATAACTATGGCGCGCAGGCCAGATGGGTTCAACTACTGCCCTTGGGCGGATCACGACCTTCTAGACGTAGTAACGTTGGAGGGAGTCTGCGTTCCAGGTTCTTGGGATAGGTGAGCCATCGAGCTCAATCAGGTGATATGCTCCGGGATGGATTGAGTTGTTGATGATGAAAGGTCCTTCCCACTTGCAATAGCTTGCCGACGCTCGTCGGGTGGATATTTCACTTCAGCACGAGGTCTCCTGGTACGAAGTGCCGGGGGTTGACCTTCTGATTGTATTGGCGCTCCATAGAGGCTGTGTATCGCTTTAGGTTGGCGACTGCTTGTATCCTTGTTTCTTCAAGCAGGTCTTTGGAGATGTCTTCGTCATTTGACAGGGGGGTTGTTGCCCGGAGGGAGTCATTCATGATTTCTTCGGGAGTCATAGCTTCGGCGCCGAAGCTATGACTCCCGAAGAAATCATGAATGACTCCCTCCGGGCAACAACCCCCCTGTCAAATGACGAAGACGTCTCCAAAGACCTGCTTGAACAGGGTGAAGCCGGTAGGTCTCGTCTGGGTGGTTTGAAGGGACCAGAGCACATTTGGTAGTGCCTTCGGCCCATTTCCCCTTCGGTAGGCCGAGGAGACTCTTCTTGATTCCATCGAAGACCGTGCCATTGCCCTTCTCAACTGCACCATTTTCCCTTGGGCTGATCTCCGAAATGAAGCATTCACGGACTCCGATGGATTGGCAGTATTCCTTGAAGACTTGGTACTGGAACTGGGAGCCATTGTCGATGGTGATGTGCATCGGCACCCCAAAGCGGCATATGACATTCTTCTAGAAGAACTTTTGGATTGTCTTGGTAGTAATCCTGGCTAGGGGTTCGGCTTCGATCCACTTGGAGAAATACTCATATGCCACCACCGCCCACTTGAGGTTGCCCGGGGCGGTGGGAAGTGGGCCGATGACGTTTATTTCCCATTGGGCCAGCAGCCAAACTGGTGGTATCGGCTGCAGTAGGGTTGCAGGCCGATGGGACTGTCTCCCCATCCATTAGCAGCTTGGGCATGTGCGGACCAGGGCTTCGGCGTCACGCATGGCGGTTGGCCAGTAGAAGCCGTGTAAAAACGCTTTTGCCACCAGTGCCCGAGGGGCGATGTACGATGAGCACAAGCCTTCGTGTATATCCCGAAGGAGGTCCTTCCCTTCGGCTTCAGAGAGGCAGCACAGGAGGGGTTCGGTGATGCCCTTCTTGTACAGGATGCCGTTGTGGATGATGTAGCCCCTTGTGCGGAGACGGATTCTTTTTTCCTCCACCAGGTCGTCGGCAGAGTATCTGCCTTCGATCTGCGCCCGTATCGGTGCCAGTCGCTTGCCGATAGGACCATGATCGGGCGCGCCTTCGTCTGTGTCGTAGCTGGCTCAAGGAGGATTTCGTGGAGAGCGTCTGGTGGCAGCGGTGCTTGGTTAGCGACTACTTTGGAGAGGGCGTCGGCTTCTTGATTGTGTGCCCTGTTTACACTTTTGACATCGAAGCCGGAGAAGTGTTTTTCCATGCTTCGGACGACTTGAGGTATCCAACCATGTCTGGGTCTCGTGCCATGTACTCTTTGGAGACTTGTTCTGCGATGAGTTGGGAGTCGGTGTAGAGGATGACTCACTTGGCGCCGAGGGCTTTGAGTTTCCGAAGGTCGAGGAGGACGCCTTTGTACACGGTCGCGTTGTTGGTGGTCGAGAAGTTGAGTGAAGCGGAGTATCGAAGTTTTTGATGGCTGGGTGACACGATGGCCGCCGAACACCCGGCACCCGCAGAGCCCCATGTCCCATCGGAGTGCACTGTCCACAGTGGCTCGGAGGGCGTGGCTTCTGTTGTGGGAGCAGGGGTCCATTCGGCGATGAAGTCGGCAATGACCCCGGACTTGATTGCTTTTCGGGCAACGTATTTGATGTCATATGTAGCCAGCTCTATGGCCCATTTTGCAATGTTGTCGATGGAGTTGCGGTTGCCGAAGACGTCCTTCAACAGGAATGAGGTGGGCACCGTGATTTGGTGGCCTTCGAAGTATCGTCAGAGCTTCGAAGTATCGTCGGAGCTTCCAGGAAGCCATGAGGACTGCGAGTGCGATCTTGGTGACGATGTCGTAATTGAGTCTTGCACCGGACAGGGCTTCAGAAATGTAGTAGATTGGTTGCTGCACCAGCTTCCCGTCAGCTTCGATCTATGGACAAGCACTGCGCTGATTGCAGCAGGAGCGGCCGAGACATAGAGGAGTAACGGCGCCTTCGGTGGTGGTGGCCGAAGAGTTGTTGCTTTGATGAGGTAGGCTTTGACCTCTTCGAAGGCCTTGTCTTGCTCCTGCCCCCACTTGAGTGTGCCGGTGCCTCTGAGGCACTGGTAGAAGGGGAGGCATTTTTCCGCTGCCCTGGAAATCAAGCATCCGAGGGCGGCTCCTGCATAGCTAGTTGTTTTTTCCTCGCTGTAGGGATCACAACTCTGGCGGTTGTTGTTTCGGTGGTTCGAATCCGACCGCCTCGGGCTTGACTTGGATCTGCCGGACCGGCTGTCGTCCGTACGACGTGGGCTTCGGTCCCGGGAGCTGTCGATGCTGTGCACTTCACGTTTCTGTGAACGGCCGCTTCGGTGATCATCCGAGCGATCGTCGTTCCGGTCGTTGTGTCTTTTCCCGCGATCGGATTTCTTCT
Source organism: Eragrostis curvula (assembly GCA_007726485.1). Classification (NCBI taxonomy): domain Eukaryota; kingdom Viridiplantae; phylum Streptophyta; class Magnoliopsida; order Poales; family Poaceae; genus Eragrostis; species Eragrostis curvula. Next base: position 21,694,716 of record CM017442.1, read on the forward strand.
GGCTTGCACGCACCTCCTTTTCACGCCGAAAGTCTTCATCGGCTCGGGTGTGGGCTTCCAGAATTTGTAGTAGGTGGGTGCATGTCTACGGCTCCGTCCTTTGAATCTCCGATCAGGCCGGTAGAGGCTCATTCCGTTTGTGACGGCTTCAATTATGATGGAGTCTAGTATGTCTTCGACTTGGCCTTTGAGGTGGATGAAGCGTCGGGTGTAATCTTGCAGAGATTCACCTTCTTTCTGCTTGCATGCCTGGAGGTCAGCTGCGGAGACCTTTGCTGTGTAATTGCCTTGGAAGTGGATTTGGAGTTGGTCCAGAAGCTGTTCCCACGAGTAGATGCTGTTCGAGGGCAGCTTGGTGTACCATGTTTTGGTGATTCCGCTGGACGAGAGGACGAAGGCTTTAGCCTTGATGTCGTCGTTGCCTCTGGCTGATTCGATGGCTGTTTCGTAGCTCATGAAGAACTCGCGAGGGTTAGAGGTCCCGTCAAAGGTCGGGAGCTTGGCGGAGATGAATTTCTTCGGCCATGCCACCGCCTGCAGTCGCGCCGATAGCGGGTGGTTGTTGTCGCAAGAGCTTGTCTGCTGCTCGCTCATGCTTGATGGTATACGTCGTTCGTCGCGACTTGGTTGGCTCTCCGGGCTGAGGAGTTCCGGGACGCCGGTTCGACGCAGTGTGTTGAGTTGAGCTTGTAGGATGATTTGCTGTCGCTTTGCCGCTTCGGCATGTACGTGGTAGTTCGCTTCGTCTTGCCCGTACTGTTCGAGCGCTATCTGCCATGCTAGGCGTTCTTCGGCCTCCCGAGTTTCGGCTTCGAGTGCCTCTCGTAGCTCCGCTAGTCGCTGCTCTTCGGCAACCGCCGACGCGAGCCCCCTTTGTGCACGGGCTTCGGCTTCCGAATCCCTTGGATGGCGTTCATTGCTTCGGACGAGTCCCCCGCGAGCTCGGGCTTCGACGTCGTCGGCGTGATCTCTTCTTCCGGTTCGGACGAATCGTCATCTCCTTCTGGTGTTTCGGCGATGGTTGGGAGGTCGATGCTGGGAGCGATAACCACCGCCGAAGCGTCTCCATTAGCCGAAGAGGACGGGCCCGTCGTTGGTGTGGTCGTCGTTGAGGAAGTGGTCATCATGAGTGTTGCCGAAGCGTTCACACTCGTCGGGTTGACGGTCTGACTTGCCGAAGCCTCGACGGTTCTTGCCGAAGGAGGGTCGGTCGCGCTGGGGTCGCTTCCTGAAGCCCTTGCCTTTCGGGACATTTCCGACATGCGCTTCGTCATTTTGCTGTGACTTCTTGTCCGTTCCCCACGGACGGCGCTAACTGTTGTTGGTTACAAAGCCCAAACAGTGCAGGAGGAATCCTCCTAGGGTCTACCACACAAGGGAGGGACCGTAGGTAAGACTTAGAGGGAAACAGACAAGAGCCATAGGCTAGTAGGTCACACTCAATGCCCTTGATGAGGGAGATAAGGGGGTATTTATAGCCATACCCCCTTATAACCTTAGGTTCTCTAAGTACAAGATTACCCTTGACCTAAGGGCATAACAGTAATTCTACTTCCCCAAGACAAAGGGAGGTAACCTTAATAGACTTGTGGCCTAAGTACATGATTATCTCTTCAATATCCTATCTACTGGAGTCTTAATGGTCTTATTTCCTGCAAGGCCAAGGAGCTAGGGGGAGGGGACACTATGGGCCTCCCCCAACAATCACATAGCTGTTATTTCACAGCTGGTAGTACGATGGAATTCACAGCACCTTTCAGTTATTCCAAAATTGTATATTGCACAAAAAAATGGTTGTAAGAAATTTTTTACCAAAAGGCTCTCACAGCACCTTTCAGTTAAGGCTCCTGCATAGCTAGTTTCTCTGATACTAAACAAAAACAACAGTCCGGCATGTAGAGACCACAGTTCCTGGCAACAGTAGCAGAGACATAAAGAAATACCAGATGGTATTAGTAGTTCTCGAACACAGAAAACTAATATATAGCATGAGAAACTTCCTCGTATCTGAATGTAATCTCACATACCAAAGACGCCCGCCTTCTCACGCCGTACGTGGATCGACGTTACCGCTCATACAGCTCCCAGCCAGCAAGCAGTTAGCTTTCCTATAAGTGCATTGAAACATTAGGCCTTGGTTATTAATCAGCATACTAAAGCAATAACTAAATTCAGTGTCGGCAAACTCAACAGGCAGAACTATAACATCATAAGGCTATTTTTAATCTTCATTGTTTTCTAGGTGCTAAGAAAGTCAGTGTGGTCCAATAGAAAAAAAAACAATGAGATAATATGTTCAAGGTGTTATCTATAGCAGACTATGTCACCCAGTGATGAGATGGAAGGGAAGGGTGCGTTAGGAAAATCTCAGTGATGATTAGCAGCTTCCATAGCTGCGTCATAGTTTCAAGCTGTAGGGGGTCATCATCTCAGAGAAGCTACTGCATCGTCCACGGTATGCCCTCGAGGTACAAAAATGTGTGCATAAAAAATTAATCGATATCAATCAGATCGAGACTTAATCCATCGGACATTAACACAACAATCACATCCGCAGCGGCAGCTGGTGGGACATAAGCTGGCCGATGGTGCCGGAGTCAGCAGCTCCGAAGGGAGTGGGGTGCCGGCGCCGCCACACCACAGTCTGCTGCGAATGGCGTGGCGTGGCCACAGCGCCATCTCCACGCGCTGTAGGGGAAGATTGGAAGGATGGGGAAGAGGAGTACGGGAGGGCCGATGTGGCTGGAGAACGGCAGACGCGAGGACAGGGAGGTGCGGGACTGTCGGCCGGTTTGTGGCGCGGAAGATTCAGAAAAGGGATCGCGGCTTCGAGAATGCGTGTGTTCTGCGCAAGGACTTCAGCGTCAACGGAGCGGGGACGGACGAGCCGATCAAAGCCAGCGGGATAATGCGACGGCTCACAACATTCGCTACATGGACTACAGTAAATTTTGATCGGTAAAGGCATGGGGCTCGCCGGGAGAAACTAAGATTATGATTACTGACCTATATGATAGAGGTGTTCTTGGATTTGCTTAAGTCCCCTCTTATTTTAATTATTAATTTATGCTTAAACTCTTTAGACGGGAGTAATCAATTAAGCTACCTGAAGTATTTGGTAGCCTGCAGGGAGATCGAGTACCTTGTAACAGTATATGCTTCAACGATCAGAAATCCTTAACAGCGGTTCTGGATTAGTTGATGCTGCGACATCTTGCCGCGTGGTTCTCACAAGTACAGAAGGAAACGAGCTCATCACTCGAACTGAGAACACTGGATCACCTGTTCGGGACCGCGGGCCGTCACGGCGTCGAGGCCACACGACATCAAAATGTCCAATGCGTGGCCCCCACCGAGTCAGAGCGGACAGAAACGGAAGAGGAAAGAAATGCGTGCTCTGGACGTACGCCTGCTCCTCAGACGCCGCCGGCATTCCTGCTTGCGTTCCCCCACCATTTCGGTCCAAATCCCCAGTCGCCCCCAACGTAAGAAACCCTAAGGCCTCCGCCACTCCGTCACAAGCCGCCGCCGCCGGTTACCGACGCCATTCCATCAGCCAGCCTGCGACCTATGGCCTCCTCCGGATCCCGCGGCCGCGGCTCGCGCTCCGGCCGCCCCCGTGGCTCACGCGCTGCCGCTCGCGCTCGCGCCGCCGGCCTCCTCGACGCCGAGCTGGAACACATGCCGGCGTACGACCTTATCGCACACCTCAACCGCCACCGGACCAGCCAGTACCAGTTCGTGGAAGTGGCGCACGTGCTCCGCGAGCGCGAGCGCCGGCTGGCCGAGGCCGAGGCCCGGATCCGTTCGGCCGACGAGGAGATCCGCTGCGCCACGGACGCCGAGGCGCGGCTCCAGGCGGAGGTCCTTGTGTGGAAGCGCAGGGCCGCCGACGCCGAGGCGCACCTCCGGGACGAGCGCAGTGGTCGGGCATGGCTGGAGCAGCATCCCGTGGCTGCCGAGATCGAGCTGCCGGCACCTGCAGGCGCACGGGGCGTCGTCAACGCCGGAGTGGAGGTCGACGGCGACGTGGCATTGCAGCCTATCCCTCTACGGAGGCTGGCCTCACCCCGCGCTCCCGTGCTTGATCCCATGTCCATGCTGCTGGACGACGGGGCACTTGCAATTGTGCCTATGGAGCAGGTGGAACCAGAACATTCACCTGACATTGGGGAAGCTGATCAGGGAGTAAGAGCTGAGCGCAGTGTCGGAAGGAAAGATCTTGAGGATGTTCACAAGGGCAAGTCCAGGAATGGGGAATACGAGGATGATCACTACTACTACCAAGGTCCAGATGAAAGAGGCACCGGTGAAGGAGTGTATGAGTCTGAGCCCGAAGCTTCCAACATGAACAAGGTTCTGCAAATTGAGTGGGAAGGAACTGGTGGTGAGTCGGAGGACGGAGGCAGTGGAAATGCCTGCCCAGGCAGTGAGGCAGCAAATCACAGTGCTTGGAAGTTACGCGGCACTGGACCGATTTACAAGAAGGTTTTCAAAGCTCTCAAGGAGAAGGAAAGGGAGAGAGCTGCTGAGGCTGCTGCAAAGCCCAACTACAGGTGCTGGTTGTATGCACCTGGCGAGGACGTGGAGGATCCTGATCCAGAGTCTTCACCTTCAAAGTGATTCATGAAGGTATGCTATTGCTAATGCTCTCTGTTCCAGATGAAAGACAAATTCATCAGGTTATCATGCTTCTGATTCAACTAGTGGTGGTGATACTGAAATTGCATTGCATCTGCATTGATTATATGTCTTCATCTTTTAGAATTGCAGGCCATAGCAGCCTAATCATCAGGCTGAATCATTTTCTTACAAGAATTATTTACGAATTTTAAAATATGTTAAACACTGAGTATGGAAATATGTTGAAACAACGGTTTAGTTTCTTGAGAAAAATACTTGCCTCCAACTTAAGATTTGTCACCCAGAAACAAAGGGAAGATCATTGACAAGTACTCAGTAGTCACTACTTTAATACTTTTTTAATATTGTGAATAACTAGACAGAAATAAGGTCCTAAAATGTCATCATTGAGAAACATAGACATCTTATTGTTGCTAATGAGGAATAGATTTAACTTTGTAGATTATGAGATCCTATAGTGCGACATGCTCTACATATATACTCCTTTGTGAAGTGCATTGCCGATGCAGCAGCATTTTTTATAACAAGTTTTGATTCCTAAAATATACTTGCATGTTTAACTTTATGCAAATTTTGAAAGCATGATTCATCATCAGCTTTTTCATTATCAGAAATTTATATAGAGGTTGCTCACTGCAAACTGTTTTACTTATCACTTATAAATTATAATGTACAGGATTTCAACTTAGCACAACAATTTTTTTCTGGAGTCCTTCAAATTCTAGAGCTATATAATTTTGATGGCCGAAATTCTTTTCTTAATTCTGGAACGTTTATTGTCCTTGATTAAAATATGGTATTTTTATATTTTTATTAGACAACTAAATAAAGTAAGGTTATTATTAACATATTTATTTTTAAAATCAATTATAAATGCATGTACTTTAATTCGACACAGCGAAAGCTTACTGGAATGCAGTTGTTCAAACAGATTTCACAAATCTTCAGTCTAGGAACTTACTTTCTTAATATAGAAGCTTTGGAATATCATCTAAAACAGGATTACTTGTGTCAAGACTGACAATACTTGCTTGACTTTGTCCATTTTACTTTAGGGCCGTACATCAATTGGTGGAAGTTTGTTTCTTTGGCAATCATCCAGGAGTTATGAACCTTACACACCGCCAGTCAGCCATAACAATATGGAGACTCTCTATCGCCTAACTTTATGCATTTGAGGAATACACTTATATGCAGACTCTGCTTTGCTTTATGCATTTGATGAGATTTATTGAAGGCGCTCTGTAGTTCAACTTTGCTTATTATAATTTTGTACTCGTCGTAGTTCATTGTTGCTCTGTTAAGATACTTATGATATTGCAAATTGTTTTGTGGGCAATATGTATGCGATTTCCGTAGTTCATTCGTCGTAGTACATGTTCACTCGACAACGGTCTCTCCCTGCCGTTGGGGTACAGCTAGCTACTGCTCCGGCCACCACTCACTGTCTGGATTCTCCGATGCTATAAATGACTCAGTCGATGGCGTCTAGATCCAAATTGCATCTCTGGCAGTGTATACGTATGCTGTCGGCGCTCTCAACCCTAGCTCACAAGCCTGCCTGCCGCGCGAACCCTTGTTGCCCGCTTCAACCTTATAGGCGATTAACATTGGGAATGATGGGCTTAGATCTGTCCAATTAATACTAACGGAGGGACGCCATTTATTTTTCATTTGAAATATATATAAAAATATCAGCGCGTTATTCAATTTCACTCTTGAGCTTTCACAGTTAAAGAACCCCCAAAGTGTATTTCAATAGAAGTTGATCTTATATTTTTTTTTGCAAGTATATACGTTTATTAGCTAGAATTTAGGTACATTTTTTCCATTTATAGGAATTACCTCAATTTGAACTAAATGTTGTTCAAAAAAATTATTCAATTCAAACACATGAATTATATGTGACTACATGGATACAATCTAAGCTCACTTGAAACGTTTAAGAAAAAAACTCAAACGTTTGTATACTTCAGATTATAGCTTCCTGGTTACTTTATAGCTAGCTGAGCTATAAACATGGTTGAAAACCCAAAGCATGGTTTAAAACCCAGCCCAGCTGGGCTACAGTGCTTTGCCCCGGCCCAGTCTCACCTGAGGGAGCGGGTCCTGTGTAAGGGTGGGAGGGGGGTTGGGGGATTTTATCGGCCGGTGTGAGAAGGCTTTCTTCTTCTTAACACAATACCGCGGGTGGAGGTAAATCCCCCGGCCGAGTTTTTTTTTTTACTTTATAGCTAGCTTATGTTATTTATTGAGTGAAATGCACAGGTGGACCTTAAACTTATCTTGAGGTTTTAGCTAGGTCCTCGAACTCTCAAAATGGGTATACATGTCCCTGAACTTGTTAAAGTGTGTCATTTAGGTCAAAAATACCGAAAATACCCCTATGTTGCTGGTGTGGCTCTTTATTACATGACACAGATTTACAAAAATTTATCCGTGATCAAGATATGAGGTCGTCAAACAATGTCTTCTAGCACGAATTGTGATGGTTATACGGATTTGAGGAGAAGAAAAGTATGACAAATCATGCTTTATCGGCAACCACATCAATAGCTATAGGGGTATTTTTGGAACTTTGAACCTAGATGACACACTATAACAAGTTCAAGGACCTAAATACCAATTTTGAGAGTTTAGGGACCGCTGGTGCACTTTACTCTTATTTAAAAATACACAAAGCGCTATCACAAATTCCTCATATCTTTCAGGGCAAATTACTTTGTTGTAAGGCCTGAAAAGGTTTTCACCATGGCAATCAAAATGAACTAATCATGTGCTTTATATGTTTGGTGTTCATTAAAGAGACATTTCTGCCGTCTCCCATTTTTTGAGTAGCAAGATTCATGGTGAATCGTGTTTTTGTTTATCTTTTGGCCTTTCTAATATAAATGTGAAATGGCCAAAGTCTCTTGTGTGTTGTTATTTGGACCTATAAAATGTGTATGATGTTTTACCTACAAAATTTGTATGACATGTCTAATATGGTGCCGAATAAGAATTGATTTTGTTACATGTGACTTGGTCAGCAATTTGAAAATTATGATTTTGTAGATTTTTTCAGTCATTGTGGCAAACCAATTTAAAACAAAGCTCCTTTGCGCACCACTGGCACGTTGGAAGTAACTACCGCGCCTGCTTTATAGAACACCGAGTGGAATGCAGAACTTTAATTGGACCGTGTACCGTCTCTGCTGTTGGGTTTCCGGGCGCTCCAACAGTTTCAACTCGACATTCCAATTTTCTAACATTTTTTGATTTCTTCCACGCTTCGAACGGAATCATATACACCACTTTGACTGCTTCAATCGCGACTAGTATGTCAAGCTAGTTTGCAACTGTTGAAACAATTTATAAAGATGGTTGGAACAATGTCAAAAGGAACATGGAACAATTAAAATTCCAAGGTGGAACAATGTCAAAAACGATTGGAACAATTAAAAAATAGCCACAAAAGTTTAAAATGAGACCCAGAACAGTTTGAGTTAAAAGCCAGAACAAATAAAAACAAGGACAGGAACAATTAGAATGAAGGTCTAGAATAATTAATTATAATGTGCAGAATATTTTCAAAATATTCATAATAAAATCAAAAAAATTTAGAACAATTTAAAGTAAAGGTCGGAACAATTAAAAAACACAGCTGGAACATTTTATATTAAAAGTAATGTAATCAGTATGAAGGAAAGTGGAATTCCCTAACGTGGGCTGTTGATGCCAACTGAAAGAAACAGGCGGGGAGAGGGAGCGACCCAGGCCGCGGGGACCCGAAATGATAATATAGCTAAATTCCAACCAGCCCAATACTAACTTTTAGCCCAGCCCAACAAGACAATAACAGGTTTTAACATAGCCCAGCAACGACGCAAAGGTCTCTTCATCAAACAGCTCCACGCGTCGCTCAAAAAAAAAAGAAAAAAAACAAACAGCTCCACGCCACGCTACTCGTTCCTTCACCCAACCTTATCCACACACCACATGCAGGCAGGAGCGGCGGAGCAGTCAGCAGGCGGCGCATCACTGCAGCAGGCAAGCTGGCGCGACAGGCACGCGGACGCGGCGGCGCAGCAGGCATGCGGATGCGGCGGCGCGGCGGGCGTAAATCGACGACGAATCGGCAAGGAACGCGGCGGCGCGGCAGGCACGCGGACGCGGCGGGCGCGAATCAACGACGAATCGTCGAGGAACGCGACGGCGTGGCAGGCGCTGGCGCGAATCGACGATGAATCAACGGTAGGTGACCACTGCATCCTTCCCGTACGATGCGCGATGCGAACAACGTGCACTCTTGAAAAGCATGGCCCGCTACCGTTGACTCACAAAAGAACAGCGGAATGGGAGGGTCCGATGGAGTCTCTGCCAAAAGGAGGAAACGCACGCATCTCGCCGTGGTTGGCGCGGAACGGGCGAAATCGACGCCGATCGGGGATTTTCCTCTGCAACTAGACTTTTAATATTGAGGCTGCAAGCGTAGTTGGGCTGAATTTGGCCAACGAACTGCTGTCGCAAAAGGAGAAAAATCAATTTGTAGGCCGTAGTTGGGCCACATTTTGACAGCAAACAAGGCCCAGAATCCATAGACGGTGGAAAATTTATTTCGATGCACCCGGTGTATATGTTTTTTTTTTTTTTTTTTTTTTTTTTTTTTTTTTTGAGAAATACCCGGTGTATATGTTTTTCAACTTAAACTTACATTGAAACTAGGACATGCCCAATAAAATTCTAAGCTTACAATAATGGGTCAGGCCTAAATCGCGCCCAAAAATCAGCCAGGCCCAAAAAATATAAACGCCAAATAAAATGGTCCAGAAATTGAGTTCGAAAAAAGATATGCACATATATGATGGGTCAAACCCAAAACTGGTATTGCCTGCCACCTCAGATCCACGACATGTCCATGCCAATTGCATGTGAAGTTTTATGATGTTTTTCTATCTTGCATGATGGTTGTGCAAATAAAAACTTGTTACATTTTTTAGTCTTTACAGTGATGAGAAATGAATGTCATAAATTTCTTGACAAAATAAATCAAAACTAATATTTTTGTCCCAAAGCTTCAATAGAAACGCATGTTAGGCGGCGGACCGGTCTTCGTCAGCGATATGTCATATGATTTGATTTGTGACATAAGTGAATCTCTACTCCTAAAAAGGCTAAAGATAGTCTTTCGTTAGCCGTGTCCGCCAAGATCGTCATCGCGCACGTCCGCGAGGTTGTATATCGTATCCTACACAGACTCTTGGAATCGATTAACTAGCGGCTTGCGGAAGGAGTCCGGAGTCCGGACGCGAAACAGCCGCACATCACAACACAAAGATGGCTACCCAGACCATGGCCGATTGCGATCCTAATCTGTCCAAGCCGATGAAGCAAGTGTTCTGGCAGACGGCGATGCTCTTCTTCTTTTTCGTGGCATCCATGTTTGTGCGTATGCATCTACAGGTGTTCCACTGGCCACCCTGCGAGATGGAGAATCTGAAGCCGGAGTCCTTGACCAAGTGTTAAAAGGCCGGCGTACTTCATCACGTCGTCGCCATTGCCACAAGCTGCTGCTGCGTTCGTACGTTTTGTTGTGAGGTTGAAGAAGAACCAAGGGGTATGGGCCAGGCCAGCATATAGTTGGGCCACACAAAACATCAGCTGTAAGGCCCATTATCACTGCATGCATTATGAATCTATGTTCAGTTTTCCACTGCCCCGTTACTCAATTTCCCCCAATCAAAATCAGATCATCCAATTCCTCATGGTCGTGGGTCTCTCAAAATAAAAAGGAAAACTCAAGATCGGTACTCATTCAGCCTCCTCCTGACGCATCCTATGGAAGCCGGCAACGGGAGTAGACGTGGATGCACCGGAGCAGGACGTGGCCAAGTAGAAGGGAGTCCGTCCAAAAAAATTTAGGTAACAGACTACGATTTCAGAAATTGAATAGACAAATGGATTACTAATTAGTCACATGAATTACTGAATGATTGTGTAGATTTAAAGAATTTCTTTTGAAGCAGTTCAAGCACCAATGAAATTGCAAATATTGTTGTTCCCAAGAAAAAATTGCGAATATTGTTGTTGTTTCTAAAGGAGGATGTAAGTGATAGGGCTTGGAGATGCAGAAGAAACACATGCTGCTGAACCTATGGTCGATAATAATGGTGTAGCGCAAACTGTTTTTGAACAGGCACAACCACGGATGACACAACAATATGTTGTCAGTGTTAGGAGTCTGGCCCAAATGTTCATCTTATTTTGGTCCTTTGGTAATGTGCTATGTTCCCTCTGATAGCATAAAAGACTTTACAGTTATAAAGAATATTGTTCAAGTGAACAGGCTGAGGACGTTTGATCAACAGTTTGAAGCAGGCTGAGTATAAAGTCACATAGGGTATACCGTGTGCATGTTATTTTCTTGGTCCCGGGCATTCGTTCTCCTTAATGTCTTATTACCAGTACGTATAACTAGCAACAAGCTAAGGAGATTTGTAGTGTCATGTGATATTTATTTTTCCTCCCGTTGCAACGCACGGGTAATTTGCTAGTTTAAATAAAAGAGGTAATGTCAAGCTCAAGGTTGGGGCTCTAGGTTCGCTCGAGCTCGGCTTGTTTACAACCTTATTCTACCGTATTGCATCTTTTTGTATTATTGAGCAGTTTTAATTCAGTATATTACTCTTTATTTGCTATTCAATGATGATGTAATAAGTACCTTATGCTAGATAATCAAGTTCTTAATAAATATCCTTTGAATATGTCACATATGATGTCTTTATGCTGATAATCAATGCAAAGCATGTTCATGTGCATAATCAATGCAACTTCGCATGTTACGACCTAACATCATTGATCTCGAAAGAATCCTCACTCAAAAACAACATTGATATCTCGACACTAATCGTGACACCATAAACCAGGTGCAGGGAGTGTTAGTAATTAAGGTGAAAAACTTGTCCAGAAACTAAGAAGCTGGGAAATAGATGCTATCTTTAGTTTACTACCTTGTGACTGATTCAGCAGTGTCTTCAGTTGATGAACGTACATATAGATCTTCATCATCAAGATTGGCAAGTTCAAGGTACAAGCACTAGTATATAATATTCGATGCTTGTTACACATTGTAACGGCTGTATGCGCCGTTACCTTTCTTTTGGTGGCTCGCAACATATTAGTACATCATTTACCTGTGTGCAATATATGTGTTACAGATTTGTCAGGAGGGTACAATGAAAAAGAAGCTAGTAAGCTGGAGGAGGTAAAGATTACACTTGTCTGGATAGTGACGCAGTCTAGGAACCACATCACCAAACAGTATGATGTCGTGCCCACAAGGTCAGACAAAGACCCCATGGAATTGTAGGATCGATGACCTTCTAAACAGGCTAGCAGGGGGTGGGGGGGGGGGGGGGGGTGGGGGGGTGAATGATAGCAATAAAGGCAGCGGAAAATATTTCACCCCAAAACAGATTTCTGAATCGTCACTGAAAAACAAGTCGTTTGTAGAAAGTAACTCCTAAAATCGTGATACTATGTGAGCACAAAGATAATGAAATTGTGAAACTAACCCAACAAGAATCACGTCAACTGATGCCTAGAACTTGAGATATGATTAAAACACTATCGCTGTGTCAGGAAGTGACGCGAACCGACAAAACCTAATCTGACTGTCCCGTACTGAAAACAAGATTAACTAAAATTTATCTGATGAGACATTATGAAACTTAGCAGAAACAATCTAGACTTCAGTACGAATCTAAACCAAAGAACCAAACTTGAATCCGACCAATAGAATGAAAACTGTAACCAGTATAAGATCAACGAGAAAACTGAACGGACATGAAAAGCAACTGGACGAGAATAACTGATCTTTATTTATCAAACCATGTCACAGATGCCTGACAAAAGCACCATACAAAAGCTCAAGGTCGACGGCCATCAAACCCTAGAAAAACCGTCACCTCTTGGTCCCTATCTTTTCTGCACAAAGTCGATCTCTGTTTTGTTGCACACCGCAGCCTGTAGATCAACCTTACATATCCAGCCACGGAACCAAAAACAGGGCAGGTACCCTGCTGGCCTTTTCTTTCCTCAACACCCAACAACAGATCCTAGTCGGGTTCGAACACAAACCAACCAGTCAGCCTGCTTGTTCCTTCTCCTATCCAGTCAAGTGCACACGCACATGCATGGCACGACCAGCTCAAGCTAACCAGCCAGCCAACCTGCTGGCCGTATTGCCTACACCCAAGCATTGAGCCCAGGCAATCTCCTCACGCACGCATGCACCACACACCAGACCACGCTCAGGTGTCCAGTGCCCTCTGTAGCCGCAACTCCGGACCGAGTCTTCACAAGCCTCTATATCCAGCGATCACATCGCCGACGTCAACATCGAGTCACAACTTGCATGTCGACAAGTCTTCACATACACTATTCTCTAGCCCGAACGTTAGCATGACATCCTTTACCAATAGGACCTCAGTTCCTCCATGAACCTAGTCCCGAAACCTCAGTTCAACCCGAACCTAGTTTCAATCTGTCATCGACCATGCTCCGCCTCAAGAAACGCCTGCACATGAACAAACAACCAATCAAGTATGAGCACAAGTCTACAACTTGACTCAACATCAGTCCGCAACACTACTCACACGAGCGTGTCGCACGTAAACCAAAATATCATGTTGTCACAGTCATGTCAATCCGCACAATGAACAAAACAATTTGCAATGCTAATTCACTAGAAAGCCAATTTTTCAGCACATGATCTCACAGGAATGAAACGTACGCTACCATTTCATCCCGCGCTTTGTCCAGGCTCTAATCCTACGGCGCCATCGTTTCAATCCCTAGACATTCCATCTTCTGCAGGGGTGCCTCTATCGCTGCCTTAGGCGCGAAGCTTCTTGCTAGGAATCACCTGTCATGCCATCCTGGAAATACGTCAACATACGGCAGGATGTTGCCCCCACTCTGCCACTCAGTCAGAGTATGTAGAAAATGACCAGGGTCAAGGAACACGTCCTCTGGCACACTCCTGCAGTGGCCAGAATTTCTGCTGGCGCTCCCTCTCGGCCCTAATACCCATTCCCAAAGTGGGCACCAAACCCTAGAAAAGCTTTTCAATGTCCAGCCGAAGCGCCTCTCTCTCGCCACTGCACCTGCTAAGCTTGCTAGGGCTTGGAGCCTTCGACCTGGGTTCAGCTAGTCATGGCCACTTCCAGATTCCATGGCTCCCGTGCCGTCGCTCGATGTCGACATCAAGTGGAATGCATGGTGCACATGCACTGCTATTGTAGCAGTGCATGTGCACCATCCACTTCAGTTGATGTGTGATGTGGGAAACGCATGTAATTGATGTGCATGTTACCCCCCCCCCCCCCCCTTCCCTCTCACTCCTGCTCGGGACGTCTGCCTCCTTGACCCTGATGAGCTCACTCTCATGCTGCCGTCAGACCTCGTGGCGCACTTCAACCGCCACCAGAACAGCCAACACCCAGTTCGTGTGGCGGTGGCGCACGTGCTTGCCGACACTGAGGCCCAGATCCGCACGGCGGACAAGATCCTCCACGAGCAGGGGCTGAGCGCCGCCGCGGCGGAAGAGGTTGACTGGGGTCTCCACGACAAGATCTGCCGTGCTGTAGACACGGAGTCTCGGCTCCAGGCGGGGGAGTGCCACCACTCACATGCGGAGGCTTCCCTGACGCTTCGTAGACCACGATGTCGAGCTAGGCCATCTGGAGTCGTCCGACCTAGGCCTAGATCCGCGCCACCGACCAGGTTGTGGACAGCCACCACAACGAGCTCAGGGTGCGTGAGGAGCTCAGACGCACTACGGCATGGGTTCAGTCTGGCGACGAGGCTGGAAGCACAGGGCAACCAAAGCTGAGGCGCAGCTCAAGGCCCTGAACGAGCTTGCCTGGCGCAAGGTCAGCATGCAGGCCTCCCACGGTGAGGCCAAAAAACCTGTGGCCGGCGAGATGGGGCTGCAGGGCAAACAGCGGCGCAGCATGGGTCAACACAGCAGGAGCTCCAATGGACGCCGTCATGGAGGAGACGCTACCCGAGGAAACCTGAATGGCAGCTTCATGCAGGTATGGTGCCTCTCCCTCATAGGATATATGATTGATTCGATAAAAATAAATGCATGCTTTCAATAGTTTTAAGTTAGGAGATAGGAAGGCAATAAGGTTACGTTCTGGCTAGATACATGGGAAGGAGACTGTCCACTGAAATTTAAGTTTCCTGATTTGTGTGAAATAGCTAGAGACCAGCAGATTACACTGAATGTTTTTTGTTACTGGGGATAGTTCAATCAGAGGGTTTCAAGTTCTGGCCGGTTTTGTGTTGACTGGAGAAAACTATGTTCTGAAGTGGAAAGGTAAGAATGGAAATTACTTAACTAGTGAAGGATAGAATGGGTTAGAAATGGGGTTATCAGAATTCGAAGGATAGAATGTGGTCAGTCAACCTCAGAGACCAAGTCTTCTGATCATCGCATGCTTTAATTTTATTTGACATAGAGTACAGAAGCTCTGCAGGCTCAGATAATAATTTCTTCTTCTCAAGCTATTATGCATGTGTAATGAAACGACTCAGCATATCTTTATTGAATGCCATCATGCTAAATTCCTATGGCGAACCGTCCAGTTTGCCTTTAATTTGCAACCGCCTCGTAGTATTTGTCACTTGTCTGGTAATTGGCTGACGGGCTTGGTGCTAATCTGAGAAGGAAACTCTTCGTAGGAACATCTGTTTTATGTTGGGCTATATGGCTAAATAGAAATGATGCGGTAATTGATAGATCTTAATTCAAAAATTATTTGCAGGTACTACCGAGGAACAAGCATGCTGGCTTTTGTTAGTTCTGACCCGTACGTGCTAGTGCCGTTGAATAGTTCTCTCAGGTTCCATCCAATGCAAAGTTGTCTAAATTTCGTGCGATGTAAATGTAGGTGGGAGAAGATAATTTCTCAAAAAACATAGAAGAGGGAGAAGATTGGGTGGCAAGTGATCCGGATGCCATGGATGATTAATTCATGTGTTCCAGATGCCATGGCATAGTTGTCACTGGAGTAAAACAAGGGGAAAAAAAATCTAGAAAGCCTTGTATTACAACAGTTGGTTAGTTCTATTACCCCCCCCCCCCCCCCCCCCCCCCCGCGCGTTCATTGCTTATAAAAGCTAGCAGGTGCTTGTTCTTGTATTTGTATCATCACTTGAGTCAAAATCGATGGAGTGGGCTGCTTCCACCCTTGGATGCAAGATGCGCGATTGGGACACCACCGACCCTACTTATGCAAGCTGAGGGGCCAGAAGCACCCTCGCTTGTGGTGGCGACAGGAGATCAGTCTCTACCAAGGAAAACCCATGAAGATGAAAACACGAATATGGGACAAGCTCATCAAGTCACCAATCGAAGGGGAAAAAAGCAACTGAGGAAGAAGAGGGAACTCGCGCGGAGGTGGCCACGCCACCTCTGGTTGCAAAAATGAGGGCTCCGATGTCTCCCTCACCTCTACATCGAGGGGGGGGGGGGTGAATTGCTCCCTAGATGGAAGAGGGTGGGGTCCGCTGCCGCACTGTTGGAGGAGGAAGCACGATGCAGCTGTTGCCCTAGTTGCCACCATAGAGAGCAAAACAGGAGGGGAAGGGGTGGAGGCGCAGGCAGATCGAGGAGGCCAGGTTAGCTCGCCAGCCACCAACCATAGTTATTGTGATCGGTCGCTTCTTCACGGGCATGAGCCAAGAATGAACCAGCAAGCGAAACGAAGGCTGCACCGTACCATCACAATTTTGTTACCACGATGGGTAAAAATCCAATGGCCATACTCGCATGGATCCAAATCACGTGGAGAAAAATTACCATGGTTACGTGGCCACGGCTAAAATTACCATGGTTACATGGATCCAAATCACGTCTAGAGATCAAAATACATGGAGATCTCTTATTGTAAACATATTACGGTGGATCTTTTGAATATCGAAAACGTGTTACCTAACAATATATCTTCTATCTGCTTTGTGTTCTGGTTTCAAAATTTGTATGCTGTAAACAACTACATTCCTTACTAGGTCTGAACAGCGAATCTTCACGAGAAGAAAAAGCAGATAGTGACTATTCAGAGAAATTCGTTTTATCCGCTTCCTGTGCCTCAACTTTCTTATTAACCGTTACACTTTCCAGCCACGAAGACATCAAACGGTACACTGTATGGTCTCACACCGGGTCAGAGCAGACTAGAAACCGAAGTGGAAAGGAATGTGTGCTCTTCCAGTGGGTCTTTTGACATGTCTAATATAGCTATGAAATGGGTCTCATCTCTTGTATGGTGTGATTTGGTGGTATACAATGTGTATGATTTGCTACCTTCAACTGTTTAGTGCCTATGCAAATTAATTTTGTTACATGCGTTGCACCTACAATTCTTTAGCGCCTATGCAAATTAATTTTGTTACATGCGACTTTGTCAACAATGTAAAATTTTTGATTTTATAGATTTTTTTAAACCGGTCTCCTTTTCACACTGCTCGCACGGTTCAAATTAACTACTTTTTTTTAGCATGGGTTCAAAGTAACTACTGCGCATGCTTTTCAGATCTCTGAGTGGGCTGTAGAACTTTTATTGGGCTACAAACTATCTCCGTTGTCGGGCTTTTGTGCGCTCCTATGGTTTCGGCCTAAGGTGGGAATAACTAACCTGGGTTGCTGTTGTAAAATAGTAGGAATTCAAGCCGCCGCCGTAGTTGGGCTGCATGTCAATGAACTGCTGTTGTGAAAAGGAAAAAAAATTTAATGAAGTAGGCCGTAGTTGAGCCACATTTGGACAGCGAACAAGGCCCAGAGACTCTGATGGCGCAGAAAGTTTACTACAATGCGTGCGGTATACATGTTTCCAGTTTAAACCTACATTAAAACTGACCTATGGCAAATAAAATTCTTTTGGGTCAGGCCTAAATCAGACCCCAAATCGGACAGGGCCAAAAAATGAACATGAAAAAATAGGCCACAAATTGAGTTACAAAAAATAATGTGCATATATATGATGGGTCAAGCCAAAAACTATATATGAAATTTTATGATGTTTTTCTATCATGCGTGGCGGTTGTGCATATAACTTGTGAGGCTTTCGAGACTTTATAGTGATGCGCCCAGGCTAGCGAGGAGTTCTCTCTATAGCCCTTTGGGTAGTCATGCTTGTTTGGTTCCTCTCACCGCATGATGGCATTTGTATTTCGTTTTTCGTCGATCAATAAAGTGGATGACCCTTGCTCAAAAAAGAAAAATTAGATCAATTAACAAACTTCCAAATAGGCCAAGGCCCTAAGTATTTATTGGATGCAAAAAAAAGAAGAAAAATAAACCAGTAGATCTATTAAAACTATGATTCCAATCTCAGCTCTGAGGCAGTCAACGTCATCAAATTTTAATGGACGTCCTCTAGACTGTACAGTTTCGTGCCATGCCCGGCTTCGCTCCCACAGCACCACCCCAACACTCTTGTTCAGTGCCTTGAAACCACCGCTTGCGCCAGTGGCCGAAGCTCGTTCTCCATCCTGCTTGGGCAACCAGGTTCCAGCAGCTGCCACAGAACATCCAGCGAAGCCGCGGTCGCATGTTTGCCGTCTCCCGCCACCTCCCGTTTCGCTATCCCATAGTCCCATCCCTTCCTGCTGCTTCGCCCTCAACGTTGGCGTCGCCGGCGTAGACTCCTCTGAATCTTGCAACTGTTGGTTTTTGTTGGTTCCGTTCTGCCGGCACCCCACGATGCCTACTGTCCTCCTTTTCGCTTCAACAACATTACCCATTCGGCAGTTCGTGGATCGTCCTGTGTGCCAACTACATATAGGTGGTCCGTAACAGTTCAAGCATTCCCTTTATTCTCTCATGCTATATTGTTGTGGTTCTATGCGATGGTCAGTTATCAGGTTGTGCGCCAGCTGATTTTTACATTTGAACTTGAACAGTATTAATTAGCATTACATTCTTCTTTCTTATTCCAGACCATGAGTCCCAAAATATATTGTAGAGGTGTTCTTGGATTTGCTCAAGTCCCAAAATTTATGCTTAAACTCTTTAGACATGATAAAGTAAACATCTAAAGACCGTTTTGGTAGCCTGCAGGGAGATCGAGTACCTTTTAACAATGCTCCAGCGATCAGAAATGTGCCTAACAGCGGTTCTGGATTAGTTGATGCTGCGACATGCATTGCCTCGGGGTTCTCAGTAGTACAGAAGGAAACGAGCTCATCACTCGACCTGAGAACACGGGATCACCTGGTCTGGACCGCGGGCCGTCACGGCGTCCAGGCAAACACGATGTCATACTGTACCATGCGTGGCCCCCACCGAGTCAGAGCGGACAGAAACGGAAGAGGAAAGAAACGCGTGCTCTCGACGCCTGCTCCAGCAACCGCAGCCCTCAACGCCGCCACACCATTCCTGTTGCGCTCCTTGTCGGCCCAAATCCCCAGACACCCCAAACAAACCCTAAGGCCTCCACCACTCCCTCACAAGCCGCCGCCGCCGGTGACAGACGCCTCTCGCCGCCATTCCATCAGCTAGCCTTCGAGCCATGGCTTCCTCCGGATCCCGCGGCCGCGGCTCGCGCGTCGGCCGCCCTCGTGGCTCCCGCGCCGCCGCTCGCGGTCGCGGCGCCGGCCTCCTCGACGCCGAGCTGGAACACATGCCGGCGTACGACCTCATCGCGCACCTCAACCGCCACCGGACCAGCCAGTACCAGTTCGTGGAAGTGGCGCACGTGCTCCGCGAGCGTGAGCGCCGGCTGGCCGAGGCCGAGGCCCGGATCCGTTCGGCCGACGACGAGATCCGCCGCGCCGCGGACGCCGAGGCGCGGCTCCAGGCGGAGGTCCTGGCGTGGGAGCGCAGGGCCGCCGACGACGAGGCGCGCTCCAGGCGGAGGTCCTGGTGTGGAAGCGCAGGGCCGCCGACGCCGAGGCGCTCCTCCGCGACGAGCGCGGTGGTCGGGTAACGCTGCAGCTGCTGGATCCTGCCGGCGTCGACGCCGGCGTGGAGGTCGACGGCGACGTGCCATTGTCGCCTAGCCCTCTACGGAGGCCGGCCTCACCCCCTGCTCCGGTGCTTGATCCAATGCCCATGCTGCTGGACGACGGGGCACTTGCAATTGTACCTCTTGAGCAGGTGGAGCCCGAACATTCACCTGACATTGGGGAAGCTGCTCAGGAAGGAAGAACTGAGCGTGGTGTGGGAAGGAAAGATATTGGGGATGTTCACAAGTCCAGGGATGGGGAAAACCTAGATGATCACTACTATTCCCAAGGTCTAGATGAAGAAGAAGGTAACAGTCAAGGATTGTATGAGTCGTCCCAGCCTGTCGCTTCCAGCATGAACAAGGTGCTTCTGGACGACGGGGCACTTGCAATTGTGTCTCTGGAGCAGGTGGAGCCAGAACATTCACCTGACATTGGGGAAGCTGCTCAGCTGGAAGGAAGAACTGAGCGTGGTGTGGGAAGCAAAGATATTGGGGATGTTCACAAGTCCAGGGATGGGGAATACGAAGATGATCACTACTATTCCCATGGTCAGATGAGAGGCTGGTAACAGTGAAGGAGTGGATGAGTCGTCCCAGGCTGAGGCTTCCAACATAAAAAAGGTGCTACAAATTGAGTGGGGAACTGGCGGCGGTGAGTCGGAGGTCGGAGGCAGTGGAAATGCAGGTCCAGGCCGTGAGCTGGCAGGAGGAACCCATCGGAGCGCTTGGAAGATACGCGGGACTGGACCGATTTTCAAGAAGGTTTTCAGAGCTCTCAAGGAGAAGGAAAGGGAGATAGCTGCTGAGGCTGCCGCAAAGCCCAACTACAGGTGCTGGTTGTACGCACCTCGCGACGACGTGGAGGATCCTGAGCCAGAGTCACTGCCCAAGTGATTCATGAAGGTATGCTATTGCTAATCCTCTCTGGTCCAAATGAAAGACAAATTCATCAGAGTATCATGCTTCTTGTTTATGGAATTTATATATCATTCAACTAGGGGTCATACTGAAATTTCATGCCATCTGCATTTGATTTTATGTCTTATCTATTAGAATTTCATTCCATACAAGCCTAATCATCTGCAGGCTGAAGTGTTATTTAGGATTGGTTTTTTTAGGCGAATTATTTAGGAATGTTGAGATAGTTAAACAATGAGTATGGAATAATGTTAAAACAACAGGTTGGTTTCATGAGAAAAATACTTGTCTCCTACTTAAACATTTGTACTCAGAAATAAAGAGAAGATCATTGATAACAAGTAATGATTTTTTAATATTGTGAAGAACTTGAAAGAAATAAGGTCCTAAAAAGTCATCATTAAGCAAACATACACATCTTGTTGTTGCTAATAAGGATTTGATTTAACTTTGTAGATTATGAGATCCTATAGTGCAACATACTCTATACATATATACTCCTTTATTGTGCAGCATACATCAGTGCATTGCAGATTCAGCAGCATTTTTATAGCAAGTCGTCATTCTTAAAATATACATGCATGTTTCACCTAATGGATATTTTGAAAGCATTATTCATCATTAGCTGTTTAATCATAATAAACCTACATAGAGAATGCTAACACATTTAACAATAGTATTATAATAATATCTGATAATTGTTTAAAAAAACTCGACGGGAAGAGGCAGACAGCCTCCCCGGTTTGTATTAATAAGGAAGCAGGGCTCAAACCCAGGTCTCTATATCTGATAAATTATAATGTTACAGGATTTCCACTTATTAGCACAATATTGTTTTCTGGAGTCCCTAGAATTCTATAGCTATATAATGTTGATGGCCCAAATTCTCTTCTTGATTCTGGATAGTTTATTCTCCCAAATTTAAAGATGATATTTTGAGAATTTTATTAGACAACTAAGTATAATAAGGTTATTTGTTAACATATGTATCCCTTCATTAAATCAGTTATAGATGCATGTAGTTTAATTTGGCACAGCAAAAGCCTACTGGAATGCAGTTGTTCAAAAATACTTCACATATCTTCGGCCTAGCCATTTACTTTTTATTATAAAAGCTAGCTTTGTAATGACAATATTTGCTGGACATTGTCCATTTTAATTTAGGGTCATACATCGAGTGTTGGAATGCAGTTGTTCAAACAGATTTCACATATCTTCGGACTAGGCACTTACTTTCTTATTATTGAAGCAGTGTTATTTGTGTCCATGACTGACAATACTTTCTTGACTTTGTCCATTTTAATTTAGGGCCTCATATCACCGGTGAAACATAGAAGCTTTGTAATGGAATGCAGTTTGTTTTCTTGGCAATCATCCTGGAAGCATAAACCTTACACAGTGCCGGTGAAACATACCAATATGGAGACCCTGTATCGCTTTATGTTATGGATTTAAGGAATATTCCTATATGCAGACACTGCTTTGTCTTTTTTATGCATTTGATAAGATTTATTGAAGGAACATTGTAGGGGTGATTTGCTTATTACATATTTCTACTTGTTGTAGATGATTGTTGCTCTGTTAAGAGGCTGATGACATTGCACATTATTATGTGGAGAATATGCATGCCATTTCTTTTTGTCCAGAGGATTTTGCTTCATTTCTTAATAAGTAACGAAGGGTAATGACAGTGGCAAGGACCACTTGCTATCCTACTTCTTGATTTATGGGTCGATGCTATTGCCCACTTGTAATTCATGAGACTCCTCGTTCCCCTTATACCATTTTCGCAACACCCGATCCACTGCTGCCAAAGCTAAGACAAGGATGGAGCTAAGATGCATAAGCTTTGTTGACTGAAAGAGGCAGGGATCAAATTGGGACAATGGTTTTTTAATATATTTAGAGGATAAACTCATGTGTAACAATAAGTACGGGCATAGTATAGTGGGCCATGGACCCCCACGCCCACCCACCCACACACAGAGCTCTGCCATTGAAGGTGACCACAACGGTGCTGATCAATGTTGGAACAATGGTGGCAGCAGAGTGAGTGGCAAGTCGTGAGTGACGGAGGGTTGTGGTGTGTGGAAGGGTAGAAGTTGTCGGGAGAAAAAATCACCACCTTGGAAGACATTTTTTTCGTTGGAACGGGCCAAACCGAGCATATTATTGTACCTTTACCAGCATTCTTTTTTTTGGAAACAGGGCTTACCCCCCCTCCCCTCCCCCCCCCCCCCCCCCCCCCCCTAATAGAAAGCAGATAACAAGGTCTTTACAGCAACAAAAAAAAAAAAAACCCGACTTCCTACAAATTTAACAAAGCATCAGCACCCACCCAACTGGTGCATACAGTTCCCACCTTTACCAGTCTTCTGAGCGGACTTTTCCGGCCCAAGGTGTAATTCGTGTGGGCTTTAACTTACGAGTGTATTAGACCAATTACCATGCTTCCAAACAGCGGAGGAAAGAAAAAGAAACCTGGAGAGGGGGGGGGGGGGGGGGGGGAGGGGGGGGGGGGTATACAAGGAAAATAGTTCATCACACGCAACAGCAGCCCTGGGAACACAGAGCACCGGGCGGTCAGGCCGTCCTTGCAACACGCCACCAACACTACAGGATGCTGCCTCCATTTCTGCTCTCCCTAACTCCCGGCCCAAATCCCTAGTTGCCCGCCCACCAAACTCTAGACGCCTCAGACGTCCCATTGCAAACAGCCGCCGCCGCTGGAGACTGATGCCTCTCGTCACCAAACGCGCTACCTAGAAACCCGGACCCAGAATCCATTGAATGGGCATTCAAACATGCGAACTAGCAAGAAACATCAGATGATGAAATCAGTGATTTTTAGTCTTGATTTCTATGTTTGTATGCTCTAAGAGACATGATTTTGGTCCAAATTACTTGTATAAATGTACACTTGTGCCAAATACATAGCTCATTGTTTTGTTAATTTTTTGGGAATTCAACTGAATGCCCTTGAATCAAAGAAGGTCCGCCAGTGGCTGTTCTGTCTTGTGTGAGCCATGGCCTCCTCCGGATTCCATGGCCAGGGCTCGGGTGTCGTCCACCCCCCTTGGCTCCCGGGCTGCCACTCGTGCTGGGGATGGCAGCGTCTTCGACGCTGACCTCGATCTCCTTCCTGTGTGTGAGCCCATGCCCTCCTCCAATGCCACCGTACCAACAAGTACCAGCACATCGCGGTAGTGCACATGCTCCTCGCGCGGGAGCACCGGCTTCCTGAGGCCGAGGCCCGGCTCCTCTGTGGATAAAGCCAAGGCCCGGCTCCTCTGTGGATAAAGCCAAAATAGGAGCATTCACCAATATATATATCCTTCAGTCTGAAAACTAACTTCACATCATTGTTCCATACAGCACCCTTGTTCGTCAGTGTAGTCATCGACTTAGAAATGCTAGAGAATTTTTTGCACAAAACACTGCTTATAACCAACAAGAACTAAGAAACTCGGAATCTGAGTCTCACACTAGCAGACCTCTGCCATTCAACCATAGAAGCAACATCCTTGGGATCAACTTCAATGACATGCTGATTTATAACATGACCAAGGAAAGCTACTCCAGAGAGCCAAAAAACACACTTCTCCGGTTTAGCATAGAACTGATTTTCTCAAAGAGCATCTAGCACAAGACTAAGATCAATGTCGCTCACGTTATTCCATTGACTCAGAGTTTATCAAGATGTCATCAAGGAAAACGACAGCATAGTCATCCTAGGTAACACATGTAATCCTAGATACCATCCATTTTAGTTGATGCGTGGTCTGGGTAACACATGTAATTGATGTGCATGTTAGCCCCCCCCCCCCCCCCCCCCCCGCTATTGGTAGGGGCGGCGGCCTCCTTGACCCTGAGCTCGCTCTCATGCCGGAGTCGGACCTCACGGCGCACCTCAGCCGCCACTGGAACAGCCAGCACCAGTTCGTGGCGGAGGCGCACGTGCTCGCTGACACCGAGGCCCGGATCCACGCGGTGGACAAAGAGCACGGGCTGAGCGCCGCCGCGGTGGAAGAGCTCGACAGGGTTGTTCTCCGTGATGAGATCCTCTGCGCCGCGGACAAGGAGGCGCAGCTCCAGGCGGAGGTTTGTACCTGTCAGCGCAGGGCTGACTATGACGAGGAGGGCCAAGCTCGCACGCCTGCTGGCACCGTTGGACTCCGGCGCCTTTGGATACTGCGCCGCCACTCGCATGCGGCGGCTTCCCTAACGCTTTGTCGACTATGAGGCCGAGCTAGACCAGCCGGAGTTGTCCGACCTTGTCACCCGGTTCGCCGATGCCGAGGACCGGATCTGTGCCGCCAACCAGGTCGCAGACGACCTCCGCCACGTCATGACATGGGTCCAGTCCCGTGACGAGAGGCGGCACCACAGGGCAACCGAAGCCGAGGCGCTGCTCAAGAAGGACCTGATCGAGCTTGCCTGGCATCTGGACCTGGACATAGGTCAGCATGCAGGCCTCCACGGCGAAGCCTGAGAACCCGTGGCCGGCGAGATGCGGCGGCAGGCCGACACCGGCGCAGCACGGGTCAACACCGCAGGAGCTCCAATGGACGCCGTCATGGAGGATGTGCTACCCGAGGCAACCTGAATGGCAGCTTCATACATGTGTGGTCCCTCTCACATATAGGATACGTGATTCTGAGTTCTGGAGGGGTGTGATTGATTTATAAAAGAAATGCACGCTTTCACTAGTTTTCAGTTAGGGGATGTGGATGCAATAAGGTTCTGGCTAGATACATGGGCAGGAGACTGTCCAGTGATATTTAAATTTCCTGACTTGTTTGAAATGGATAGATACAAGCTGATCACACTGAATGGGTTTTTTTAGTGGGGATAGTATAAACTTAGGGTTTGAAGTTGACTTTGTTCTGAAGTGGAAAAAGGTAACGATGGAAGTTACTCAACTAGTGAAGAGTATACATGGGTTAGGAATGGGTTATCACAATTCCAAGGATAGAATGAGAATCTGGATGTACAGTAATAGGATTAAGATTTTCCTTTGGGTAGTTGCTCATGGTAAGACTCTTTACTCGATATCAACTGCTTAAAAGGGCAGGACAACGAGAAAAAATCTGTAATTTTTGTCAGGACAGTCAATAATAGGGCTCCTCTTTTTTGAAAGAGGCAGCTTCATGCAGGTATGCTAATGCTAGCCATGTGGTCAGTCAACCTCAAAGCCCAAGTCTTCAGATCATCATATGCTTTAATTTTATTTGACATAGTGAACAGAAGCTCTGCAGGCTCGGATAATAATTTCTTCTTCCCAAGCTATTATGCATGTATAATGAAACGTACGATTCAGCATCTCTTTATCGAATGCCATCATGCCAAATTCCTATGGCGAACCGTCCAGTTTTCCTTTAATTTGCATCCACCTCGTAGTATTTGTCACTTGTCTGGTAATTGGCTGACGGGGTTTGGTGCTAATATGAGAAGGACACTGTTAGAAGGAACATCTGTTTTATGTTGGGCTATATGGTTAAGTATAAATGATGTGGTAATAGTTAAATCTTGATACAACTCTTATTTGCAGGTACTATACTGAGGAACGTGTTGGCTTCAGTTAGTTCTGACCCGAGCAATTGCCGTTGAATAGTTTTCTTAGTTTCCCACCAAGATCCGCGAGGCCGACACGATCACCAAGGCGGAGGACGACATCAGCCGCTTCAGGGCGCGGCTCCGGGAGATGGAACGGGAGTGGGAGCGCTGGGCCACTGAGGCCATGGCGCTGCTCCGGGATCTGAATGACGAGGCCGCCCGAGACCCTGTGGCCGGCGAGATCGAGCTGCAGGCTGAGACGGCGAGTGCTCAAGTCGACGCCGGCCGGGAGGACAAGTGATCGACCGGCCTAAAAGACAGATTCAATTGATACAGGTATGCTGCTAATACTCGTTATGTAGTCACGTACCCTGAAGTGCAAAAATCATCACATTATCGATCATGTGCGTTTATTTTACATTTATATAGCTATAGTTGATCTACTCACGCTAATGGAAATTGCGGGCCATATATCTGCGATAGATTATCATGTGCTATTATTTGACGTATATCAGAAACTGAGTCACATGATTCTTAATCGTATGAGAGTATGGAGATGATATTAGTTCATGCAACACCAAAACATATCACAAACTGTTCCATTGATTTATGTTTGGAGGAAATAATTTCCCTTCTTTTGATGATTGAACCCAACGTAGTCTTTTCTCAGCCTCAACATCATAGGGATGCATACCACCTGGTCCTTACTGCAAAATCTATCCATAGTTCGTAGCATATATTGCCAAACTTCAACAACTGATTGTGTAGTACGTAACCTCATAGTGATGCTGACCTCCAATGTGTGACATTATAAACTGGTTGATCTCCTCATTTGGTATGTTGAGAAACTGGCTGAAATATAAATTGTGATCGTTCACAGTTAAATGTTGAATACAGAAACATGTAGAAGTAACAGTTTGGTATGTTGAGAAAAATAATTGTGTTCAAGTTAAAGATTTTTTCACTCACAAATAGAGAAAAGATCATTAACAAATCACTACCTGGGAGTCTTTAATGCTTCTTATTCTTATAAAACCCTAAACAGAAATACAGAGGTAAAAGGTCGTCATTGAGTAAACACAAAACCATCTTGTTTTTGCTAATGAGGAATAGATTTCCTTATGTAGATTATGAGTC
Organism: Eragrostis curvula; assembly: GCA_007726485.1. Taxonomy (NCBI): domain Eukaryota; kingdom Viridiplantae; phylum Streptophyta; class Magnoliopsida; order Poales; family Poaceae; genus Eragrostis; species Eragrostis curvula. The sequence continues at coordinate 21,721,970 of CM017442.1, forward strand.
CAATAATGCCACATGCTCTACATACTTGCATGACCATTGAGCAACTTACATCGGGGCGTACAGATCAGCATTTTTATAGCAACTATTGATTCCTGAAATGCATGAATGTTTGTCTTAATGAAAACTTTCAAAGCATGATCCGACATCAGCGTTATAATCACAGGAAATTTAAAAAAAGGGATCCTCTAAGTTAATAGTATATATTTGAATTATCTCTTATCCAATGATAATGTTGATTGAAGTATATTATTATTAGTATTTTCTATTACAATATTGAGTTCTAATAATGTTATCATATACGTTGTTGAATCTGTTGTGCATGCATGTATCTTAAGTTGACACAGCAAATGGTTAACCTACTACCATGCAGCCGTTCAAACAGATTTTGCATATCGTTAATGTTGGAATATGATCCGAATTATTGGGTCTCGCTAGGGACGCCTAGGAGGTGTGAGAGGTGGAGTCCTCCCACGTTACGGGTTGTATTAGTTTTCACATATATATACATCTTGTATGCCGCACGGGAAGAGTTGACGACTCATTGTTATTCCTCTGCATTTGTAAACTCTCCTCATATAGTGAAGATCGCCGGTCGGCGCCCGTAGTTTTTTCCCGTACGGGTTTTCCACGTAAAAATCTGTGTCTCGTTTCGATCTTGTTTACGCATTATTTGCTAACAAGTGGTATCACGAGCCAGACACGAAATTGATTAAAAAAAATTAGGGTTTCGTCCCGGTGTGCCGCAGCCGCCGCCGATTACCATCTGGAGATTTTTTCGTTTCTCGTCGTCCGCCACCGATCCTCCTCCCGAGGATCTCTCCTGCTGTTCAGAACAGGGTCCTATCCTGTGTCACGCGCGGGATCAACGTCGCGTCGCTGCTGTACCGCATCAACAGTCGGCGACTCGGCGATTTTCTTTGGACTTCGAGGCGGAGTTGAACCCGTGTTGGAGTCGCGTTCATCAATCTACAAAAGGTTGCAGCGCGTCGTCGTTGCAGATCACAGAGAAATTCGAGCCGCTCCTATTGACGTCAAGTCCCGAGGAGAGGCCCCGCTGTTCCCGGCGATTTCGGCCCTGTTCGTTTTACGGGGGTCTAAAATTTAGAGGGGTCTAAAGAAAAGAATCTTATCATTTAAGAGTATTAAATAAAGTTTAATTAGAAAACTAACTCCAGAACCCCTGGTCTAATTCGCGAGACGAATCTAATGAGGGTAAGTAAGCCGTGGTTAGACGATGGTTACTGTAGCATGACTGTAGCAAAACATAGATTAATTAGACTCATTAGATTTGTCTCGTAAAGATGTACACATTTGTAAAAAGGTTTTGTCATTAGACTTTATTTAGTACTAGATTTTCTTTGTTTAGAGAGCTCTAAAATTTAGCGCTAAAAGAAACGAACAGGGCGTGCTGCTGTGAAGAAATTTTGTGGTCTTTGCTACCCGCACCCGAGGAAGTGTACCAGGAAATTAGTTTTCTGGTTTCTTTGCTGAACGTACACGCACGTGTACCAGGAGTCTGCAGATTATTGCTACGTCCACTCAAGGTCGTACCAGAGACGCTGCAGATTGTTTATTGCTGATTGATTTTCGACATGTCTTCTCTCAAGTATGATCTTCCGCTGCTAGACCATGATACACGATTTTCTCTATGGCAAGTCAAGATGAGGGCAGTATTAGCGCACACTGATTTGGATGATGCGCTTGATAGCTTCGACAAAAAGAAGCAAAGAGTCTTGGACCGCTGATGAAAAGCGAAAGGATCGTAAGGCTCTACCACAAATTCATCTTCATTTATCTAACAATATTTTGCAAGAGGTTTTGGAGGAGAAAACCGCTGCTGCTTTATGGCTCAAGCTGGAGTCGATCTGCATGTCAAAGGATCTCACCAGCAAGATGCATTTGAAGATGAAATTGTTCATTCATAAGCTGCAAGAGGGTGGTTCTGTGTCCTCTCATTTGTCGGTCTTCAAGGAGATCGTTTCGGACCTAGCGTCCATGGAGGTAAAATATGATGATGAGGATTTAGCTCTTCTGCTCTTGTGTTCATTGCCCCAATCTTATTCTAATTTCAGAGACACTATTCTATATAGTCATGATACTCTAACCGTCAATGAGGTTTATGATGCTTTGCATGCTAAGGAAAAGATGAAACAGATAGTGTCTACTGAAGCTGCCAGTTCTGATGGAGAAGGCTTGGCTGTTCGTGGTAGGACAGAGAAGAAATCAATACATGACTCTAGAAGCAAGAGTTCGAGTGGTTACAAAGGCCGCTCAAAGTCCAGAGGCAAAGAAATGTTCTGCGGGTATTGCAAAGATGATACTCAAGACATTTCTGAATGATATAAGTTGCAGAATAAAGAAAAGAGAAATAAGGGAAAAGGTAAATCTAATAATGATGGTAAAGCTTCTGTTGCTTCTGCTGATAGTAATTCTGATAATGGTGATGTTCTCGTTGTTTATGCTGGATGTGTCAAAATTGATGATGAATGGGCTCTTGATTCTGCCTGCTCGTTTCATATTTGCATTAACAAAGATTGGTTCTCCACTTATGAATCTGTCCAAAGCGGTGGTTCTGTTTTGATGGGTGATAACACACCTCGCAAGGTTGTAGGCATGGGATCTGTTCAGACTAAGATGGCTGATGGTATTGTCATGACATTGACAGATGTGAGGCATGTTCCAACTATGACGAGAAATCTCATTTCTTTAAGCACTCTTGATCGCAAAGGGTATAAGTACTCCGCTGAAGGTGGAGTTATGAAGGTATCTAGAGGCTCTCTTGTTGTCATGAAAGGTGATTTATTATCTGCCAATTTATATCTTCTTCAAGGCACTACAGTTATTGGTAATGCTGCTGTTTCTTCCAAGTCATTATCTAATTCTGATGCTACTAATCTTTGGCATATGCGTCTTGGGCATATGAGTGAACTTGGTTTGGCAGTTTTGAGCAAGACAGGACTTTTGGATGGTCATAGCATCAGTAAGCTGGATTTCTGTTAGCATTGTGTGTTTGACAAACACAAGAGGGTGAAATTCAACACTTCGGTTCATACAACTGAAGGTGTTCTTGATTATGTGCATGCTGATTTATGGGGGCCAGCTCGCAAGACTTCTATTGGTGGTCGTCGTTATATGTTGACTATTATTGATGATTATTCAAGGAAGGTTTGGCCTTATTTCTTGAAGCATAAATCAGATGCATTCTCAGCATTTAAGGAGTGGAAGACTATGGTTGAAAATCAAACCGAAAGAAAGGTGAAGGTACTTCGTACTGATAATGAGATGGAATTCTGTTCTAATGCTTTTAATTCTTATTGCAAGTCTCAAGGCATTGTGAGACACCGCACCGTTACTTATACTCCTCAACAGAATGGTGTGGCTGAGCGTATGAACAGGACTATCATCTCGAAGGCCCGTTGCATGTTGTCCAATACAGGTTTGGGTAAACATTTTTGGGCTGAAGCTGCTTCCACTGCTTGCTATTTGATTAATCGTTCACCGTCTATTGCTATTGATAAGAAAACTCTAATTGAGGTATGGTCTGGTTCTCCAGCTAATTATTCTGGTTTGAAAGTTTTCGGTTGCCCAGCTTATTCTCATGTTGATAATGATAAATTGGAGCCTAGAGCTATTAAGTGCATCTTTCTTGGTTATGGTTCTGGTGTTAAAGGTTATAGATTATGGGATCTTGAATCTAAAAGGGTTATTATTAGCAGAAATGTTGACTTTAATGAATCTGCTATGTCTACTAATGTTCCTGTTCAGAGTTCGCAGACCTCTAGTGTTCATGTGGAGCATTTTATTGATTCAGATCATACACCAGATACTGCTATCCCAGATGCACCTATTGATTATGATAATTCATCTATTGTCCCACATTCTTCTCCCGTTGTGCAACCTTCACAAAGTTCTATTGCCGGTGACCGGTCTAGGAGGCCTCATGTTCGACCCAAGAGGTTAATTGAGGAGTGTAATATTGTTGCTTATGCTTTGAGTTGTGCAGAAGATGTTGAAGGTAGTGCAGAACCTTCTAATTATGCTGAGGCTATTACTTCTGCTGATTGCAACAATTGGGTTACTGTCATACCCCAATTTCTGAGGTACTTGAATCCACCGTATCAGTCCCTGGATCAGACGCTGATACGGACATTCTCACAGAATGGCATTTCAGAGTCATACCTTTATTTATTACCGAAGCTCATTACAAGCCTTTTGATTACATAAAAGGTCTTTGATATGGCCAGAGGCCTTACAACTCAACACATCACACCACAATGGTCATCGCTGGGGAGCAGCAATCCCACACTTTATTCTACGCTACGGACGGCGGAAGCAGATCCACTCCAGAGGCAAACTTGCGCGTGACGACCCTAGTCCTCTTCTCCATCGGCTTGAAAGTCGTATTCTGCTTCTTCCTCTGAATGATTGATTGAGATGGGGAGTGAGTACATAAGGTACTCAACAAGTCCTAACACAAGGGTGACTCGTATGCAAAGGTGTTGCCAAGGAATAGGCTGAGGGCTTCCATTGATCGGCCGAAAAGCCAATTTTTCAATGCAGGGGTTTGATTTGCAAACCAAAACATTTTGTAAAGCTCTAAGTCAACATTGATAAGATCTTAGTGGGGTTGAGTGGCCCTGGGGGAGAATAAATCCTTCCCGCCAGTTCCCAAATTTTAACGCTGGCAGACAACCAGCACACGGCTCCAAACCGGCGTTATTCCAAAAACACACACGCCAAGGATAACTCACACAGAAAATCTAATCATTGTGTGGCCATTGCTTTCGCTTTGTCCAATGCCGTGGAACACGGCTATCCGGATAGGTTTTACACTTTGCAGAGGTTGTACACTTTACCCACGAGGCATGCCAGACCTTCCCACCGTCGTGGGTCGGAAAGACACGCTAATGGTTCCGTACCTGCCTAATGTCACCACGGTACCACCTCGGAAAATCAACGACCAGGGGCTTCACATAGGCATAGCATAGCCAATAACTTTCACTCGCCGGATCCGACGCCAACCTCGTCAAGATCTTCTCCTGGCTTCCGATTGCAACTCCCTGCCTCCTGGTGGTACCGGGCGATCACTAGTAGGGTGTGGTTCCAAACCCTTCCCATACAGGGGCTCGTGGTTGCACTAAGGTGCTAGGCAAGGCGGCACATGAACCGGTCCTTATACGACCGAAGCAAGCATCTTCAATAGCTACCCTCTAGCGAGGAGTAGCGTCCCAGAGATAGCCTCCCCACTGAGGACTACCTCGCTTGCTCCCGTCTAAAACATAACCCCCACTATGGGTTTCACTTACTAAGCCCATCCCTTTTTATTTCACACACACGACACCAAGTCACACTCACACATTTTCACACCAAAAACAGGTGAAGCAACATTATTAACTACACAGTGTGATAAAATCCTAAGCAGCAATAATATCCAACAAATCATTAAGGATTAATGATGTTGGTACCTAGGGCTAACAAAGGATTAAGGACAGCAATAAACAAGGCATGGCTTTCAACAATGATAGGTTACTCTAACATTTAAATCATTTTAAAAGACCATACATGTTTTAATTTGCACACAAGCTCTAAATAGGATATTTTGTAGGAATTAATTAGGTTAAATATGATCAAGGTGGTTAGGACTTGCCTTCACCAAAATCTTCTTCCTCTAAGCCTTCTTCGTAGTCGGGGTCCTCGTGTTCCTCCTCGAAGACTTGATCACCTATCGATTAAATAAAAGGAAAGCTAAATCTACCGCTTAACACACAATTAAACAATCATTAAAATAAAATAAATAAATAAAATACTCCACGGAAGGTGGTTCTGATGGAATATGATAGAGGATGATTTTAGATGAATAATGGTGCAAGAACCATTATTTTTGGAGTTAAAAAGACAAAGATATGAATATTTGAATTTAGGAGAAAGGATTAAATTAGGGGTAGATTAACTTTAATTAAGTATAATCTCCTCCCTAATTTTCCAGAGGTGCACAAGGGTTGGAAAAGGGTTATAAATGATTTTGGGAATTTTTGGATATTTTTGGGAATTTTTCCGGATTTAATTAGGCTCTGGAAATAGATTCTGTGTACACTGAATGTGTGTACCCAGCGTTTTTGTGTGCGTAGCAGAGGCTGACATGTGGGCCAGCTGGGGCCGGGGGCCTCGGGTGCTACTGTGCTGTGGACTCGGCCCATGAGCGTGTGGACCGAGCCGCGCCCGTGAGATGGGTGCACCGTGGGCCGGGTGCGTGGACCGCAGCGAGTGATTGACCGTGCGGGCCCGTGAGTCAGTGACTCCGCGCGGGGTCCCGGCGGCGCCGACGCGGCGGCGGGTACGGAATGGGTGCTCGTGCACTGCTCGCGACGGCGGACCGTGTGGGAGTGCACGTTGACGTGGACGATGGCCGGAGCGGCGGTGCGACGCTGCCGGAGGGTGGCGGCGCGTCGGTGTGTGTGGTGAGGTGCGCGTGCGAGCGCGCGAGCACGAGTTTGTGAAGGAGAGAGGGTGCGCGTTCGTGCGGTGAAGGTGTGGGGGTGCTCGGCGATGTCGGGGAGTGCCCCACGGCGGCCGGCGTCGGAGAGGAAAAGGAGGCAGCGGTGGCGCACGGTGAGAGCTAGGCTGAAGTGCGCGAGGAGGGAGAAGGAGGGGTGCTAGAGGTACGGGGAAGAGTGCGGAAGCTCACCTTGAGCTCGGAGAGGAGTGGGAAGCGTTGGGAGGCGGCGGGATCGCTCGTCGGAGTTGGAGAAGAGAGAGGGAAAGCTTGAGCTGGGTTGGCTGGTGCGCGAGAGGAATGGGTGAGTGTGAGCAGAAGGAAGAAGAAGAGGGCCGGTGCGCCGCTTTTATAATCGCTCAAAGGCGGTGGAGGGCCGGGAAATATCCCGCGGCTGCCGGGATATTTCGCCGGAGCTCCGTGGCGCGCGGTGCGAGATGTGGGGGACGGGGCGAGCTGGCGGCCACGCGGTGCGAGAGGGGGTTCTGGACGCGACGCGGCGGCGCTGCAGTCCGTTCTTCGACGGGGAAGGGCAGGGCCGGGCGGCGCGGCTCGCCGGATTTAAGAAGCTAGGGTTAGGCTCATGATAGTGTCGCGGAAAGGAAAGAGGGGCCCAGACGGGAAGCGGGAGAGCGAGCTCGACACTTTGTGTCACACCCAGTTCCGAGGATGAACTAGATGTAAGCCGTATGTGCGCCCAGGACAAGTTACACACATACAGTGACTCAGAAATTCAGAATAACATCCATATCCTTTATTACATCATGAAGTCTATTACAAAATGACCCGTGGGTCTGAAAGAAAAATACATCATTATTATTGCAGCGATAGAACTAAGCGAAGTAGCTTCCACAGGCAACGACTGAGTAGCACGCCTAGACCTCGGACTCCTCGTCTTCATAGTTTTCCCAAGCTTCTCCTTCAACTGAACATAACAACAACGTTTTTGGGTCCGCGTGAGTACAAAAGTACTCAGCAAGTGGAGGGAAAAGATGACATGAGGCTAATTCAAGAAAGGCTAAGTGGGTTCTTTTGCGTAAATTGCTTTTAGTTCAAATCGTTTTTAAAAGCACCTAGTTACTATGTGAATACTTCATTCTCCAATTCTCATCACGTCATAACAACCACGGGTTCCCCACCCGACCATTACCCAACCAAACCATCCCAAAATCCCAACTAATCATGTGAGGATCCATGCCGCTCATAACCGCGAGCACGGCTGTCTAGACAGTTTTCTCCCTGCAGGGGTTGTACACTTTCACCATGAGTCGTGGTCGTCCTGTTTTGCCGGATACCCGTTGTACGGACGGATACCCTTACACACTACCGTGGTGTGCGCTAGGAGACCACTACAAGGCCTTTCCACAGTTTCCTCCAGCCTGTACGTGCCCACTAAGGATTCGCCCATAGGGGAAGTAACCCTTAACCCCTAGAGACCCCCTCTTGTGCCAAATGGTTCCGAGGAGTAACCCTCCTGTCCCCACACATCTCGTTCCCGACGATTCCAGCATACCCGCCTTCCTCGCACCACCGTTTGGCAAGCACAGAACTGGTCTCCCCTGTGTACTACGCCAGGCCGCACCCATAACTGTTGGCTCATGGTTGCACTGTTTTCATGGGTTGTCACTCCATGAACCGGTCCTTAGATTTGAGTGATTAACAAACCAGGGGACTGCCGGTAACCCCAGCGCAGCCCCCGAGCTTGCCGGTAACCCCGGCACAGCCCACATACCAGTCACCCAAATCCCTATCTCCATGTGTTGCTAACAATTAACCATTATCCCTCATGTGCAGTAGTTCAGTTAGTCAAAGTTAACATGTACCCAAACCCAAACCAGCAAAGCTAAGCAACAGACTACCCATAAACTGAAATCAGTAACTAGGCGACAAGGAACAAGTATGGAAATTCTAGTGAAGACCCTATACATAGGTTCGCAGCATATTTGACTCAGCATGCAATTTTGTAAACAAAACAATTTAAAAACTGGGCACAAAGTGCATCAAGGACACTTGCCTTGCTGCTGATATTCTTCAACTGCCTCAAACACTTGGTTCTGCAAATCCTCGTACAGCGGCTCTTGAACGTAATCTCCTAAACGCACAAACAAGCATATGCAATACAATCAGTACAGTGCACAAACAAAGAGATTTCAGTATGAAAATGCACTGATGATATGAGTTTTACTGCTCCTGTCATTCTGGCAAAAGAAATACTGAATTTGGAGCAACTAGTAAAAAGATATGGTAAGACTAAGCACCTGATAGCTAACTGTGCTAAAAACTAAGTTTCAGGAACAGGAGCAGGTGGATTAGACAAAATTACAGAGGTAAACAGCAGAGCATGGACTGAGATCAAAACTAATTGTTAGGATGGCTAAAATGAGATCGAAATTAAGTGTCAGGAGCATATACGCAATATATCAAAGGATGAAAGAAGTGCAGGTCGATTATACATGGACAGGAGCTAAGCAACAATTGTGCATCGACAGAGTCTGAAAGAACTGCTTGCAGGTTGATTATACAGAGTACAGGAGTTAAACAATAATCTGCGCATAGACAATAGAATGAAAGAATTGCAGGTTGGTTACAGCAGCTACACGGCAACATGCGCATGGACAGAGAATGGTTCAGGGCAGCGCCACCACGCGGCACGGCGGCAGGTCGCCGGAGTGGCCGGAGACTCGCCGCGAAGGGCAGAACAGAGAGAGAGAGAGGCGAGACAAGCTCACCAGAGGGGTCGCGCGGCTGGGGGATGGTCGGGAAGATGGTCGGCGACGGAGGTTGGCGGCGGTGGTCGTCGGAATTTAGCGGGGAAGACGTTCCAGCGGCCGGAGCTCGTCGAGGATGGTCCGGGCGCACTTCTCGTGCACCTGCACGCAAGGGAGAGGGGTCAGCGAGACGATAACGGCTGGAATCAAAAGAACGGTGTGCGGTGGCGTGCATCGACGCCTCTCACCGGACCCGGGGGAGAAGACGCCGGCGACGGCGCAGCAGCGGGGAATGGGTGGCAGCGAGGTACCAGAGTGACGAAGGGGACCAAGGTGAGGCTCAGGGTGCCTTTTTATAGGTCGTGGGCGAGGGGAGACGGCCGGGCGCGGAGCGCCGGCGATGATGGCCATTGATGGCCGGAGCCGTTTCACTTGGGCGATTAAGGGCGAATGAGTGAGGGAAACGGAAGGGAAGTGGAAGAGGAGCAGCGGGGTGAGCTTTAATCTTGGGGGAGGTGCGGCATCAAGGCGGCGGCTGCAGTTTCCGGCTCGTCCTCGAACGGCAGCGGCGAGATGTGTTCGTGTGGAACAGACGAAGAGGAACTCGATGAAGAGCAGAGCAAGCTGGGTTGGTCTTCTGGGCTGTGCGCACATGTGAGAGAAAAGAGAGAGAGAGGAAGAGAAAGAAAAGAAAAAAGAAATGGGCTTGGCCCAGGTGCGGAATGGGAGAGCAGCCTGAAGGCATATGGGTTTTTTCCTATTTGGTTTTCAGGCTACGCTACGATCTACTATCACCCATATGGAATCATAACCAGCCTGTGTGCGAGGTAGCCCAACTATGAAGTCCATTCCAATTTCTTCCCACTTCCACTCAGGAATTTTCAATGGTTGCAATAGCCCAGCTGGTCTCTGATGTTCTGCTTTTACCCTTTGACAAGTATCACACAGTGCAACATACTCGGCGACATCTTGTTTCATACCGTACCACCAATATCGAGTCTTCAAATCTTGGTACATTTTTGTGCTGCCCGGATGAATAGAATATGCAGAATCATGTGCCTCTCGAAGAATTAAATCCCGGATATGCTTTAAATTTGGAACACAAATCCGTTTACCCAACCATAATGTGCCTTTGTCATCTTCAGAGAAATCAGTCGTCTTGTTGTCCTTTATGAGCTGTTTAATTTCTTTGATTTTCTCATCTTCCAACTGACCTTTGCGGATGTCTTCCTCCAGAGTTGACTTGACCTCCATAGCAACACCTTCCAGATTATTTACAATTCCCAGATTAAGTCTTTCCATTTCCTTGCATAATTCTGCCGGCATCTTCCTTGCTATTGTCATATTGCAATATCTCTTCCGGCTCAGTGCGTCTGCAACAACGTTAGCCTTTCCAGGATGGTAGTTGATTCCAACATCATAATCTTTAATTAGCTCTAGCCATCTGCGCTGCCTTAAATTGAGATCCGTCTGAGTGAATATGTATTTTAGACTCTTGTGGTCTGTATATATTTCACACCGATGACCAATGATATAATGTCTCCAGATCTTCAAGGCGTGTACAACAGCAGCCAACTCAAGATCATGCGTCGGATAATTTAATTCATGTTTCCTTAACTGACGAGAAGCATAGGACACCACTTGACCTTCCTGCATTAGCACACATCCGAGTCCCTGATGTGAAGCGTCACAGTAGATATCAAATCTCTTTGTAATATCAGGGAAAACAAGTACAGGAGCTGACGTTAATCTCTTCTTAAGTTCTTCAAAACTGGCTTGACATTCTGCTGACCACTTGAATTCTTTACCCTTTTCTAGTAACTTTGTCATAGGCCTGGCGATCTTTGAGAAGTCCTTGATAAAACGGCGATAATATCCTGCCAACCCAAGGAAGCTACGGATCTCGGTTATATTCTGAGGGGGCATCCAATTCAGCACATCATTTACCTTGCTTGGGTCCACTGATACACCTCCGGCAGAAATGACATGGCCAAGAAAATCAACTTTATTCAACCAGAACTCACATTTACTGAATTTGGCATACAATTTATTCTCCCGTAGTTTCTCTAGAACTAGCCTCAAGTGCTCTTCATGTTCTTCTTCATTTTTAGAGAATACCAGGATGTCATCGATGAACACTACTACAAATTTGTCCAGATAGTCCATGAAAACCTTGTTCATGAGATACATGAAGTATGCTGGAGCGTTAGTCAAGCCAAATGACATAACAGTGTACTCATATAAACCATATCTTGTCCGGAAGGCTGTTTTTGGTATGTCTGACTCTCTGATCTTTAGTTGGTGATAGCCTGATCGCAGATCAATTTTAGAGAAAACACATGTTCCTTTCATCTGATCAAACAAATCTTCTATTCTGGGAAGAGGGTATTTGTTCTTGATGGTCACTTCGTTGAGAGATCTGTAGTCTACACACATCCTTTGTGATCCGTCCTTCTTCTCAACAAAAAGTACAGGTGCTCCCCATGGTGACGAACTAGGGCGAATGAAACCCTTTTCCTGAAGTTCTGCTAGTTGTTTCTTTAATTCAACCAACTCATTAACAGGCATCCTATATGGCCTTTTAGAAATAGGTGCAGTTCCAGGTACTAACTCAATGAGAAACTCTATGTCACGATCTGGCGGCATACCTGGTAAATCCTCAGGAAAAACATCAGGAAAATCCCGGACCACATGAATATCCTCAATCGCTGTACCCTTCACTTGGTTGAGCATACTTGACTGATTTAATTGACTGGCTGCCACGAACTCCACTTTGGTGCCATCACTAGCGGTGAGTTGAATTGCTCTTCTTGCACACTGAATGACTCCATCATACTTTCTTAACCAGTCCATACCCAAGATTATATCTATTCCCTTTGAGTCTATGATAATGAGATTGGACAGGAATTCTACCCCCCTTATGGTTAGACTTACTGTTGGACAGAGATGCTTAGTCCTCATTTCACCACCAGGTGAGCTAACTAGCATGGTACGGTTCATGGTAGCTATGGGCAGATTATATTTTGCAACAAAATTTGATGATATGAAGGAATGTGATGCTCCAGAATCGAAAAGAATAGTTGCAGGGTGTGAGTTAGCTAGGAACATACCCAATACCACGTCCTGAGCCTGCTGAGCATCTTCAGTTGTGACATGATTGACCTTGCCATACACATAGTTCTGCTGCACTTGATTGCCATTCCTTCCAGAATTCATACCCTGAGAATTTCCCATACCAGGGGCTGTCTTCTTACCCGGGCACTTATTAGCGAAGTGTCCTGGTAGACCACAAGTGAAACATGGTCCTCTAACTCCATTACCCTGAGCTGAAGCATTTGCGATATTTTGTTGAGTAGGTGGAGCCGCTGGGCGAGGTGCCGGCTGGTTGTTAGAGCGAGGTGCTTGCTGGTTGTTAGAGCGAGGCGCTTGAGAGTTGGAGTGCTGCAGCTGATAGTTGGGGCGTTGCATATGGTGGTTGTTTGGGCGTGGAGCATGCATGGGCGGCCCGACAGTGTGTGGAGCATGGTAGTAAGCATTTGGCTGTTGTATTAAGCGAGGGCGAGTGTTGGATGACTGCCCCTGAAATGCCATTTTCCTTTTACCATCCCTGTCAATCTCATTACGCTTGTTCTCTAAAACCAGAGCCTTGTCAACCAACTTCTGAAAATTCACATAATCATTGTTCAGCAGCTGGTACTGGAGGTCGTTGTTCAGCCCATTCAGAAATACATCTTGCTTCTTTGCATCTGTGTTCACATCATCAGGTGCGTACCTTGAAAGCTGAGTGAAACGGTTCAGATATTCACTCACAGACATATTCCCCTGTTTCAGTTCTGAAAATTCTTTACGCTTCAACCTCATGGTGCCTGCAGGAACATAGTGTGACCTGAAACTAGCCTTGAATTCATTCCAGGTAATGGCTTCAACATTTGCATGAGCATTGCAATAAGCTTCCCACCAGTCTGCAGCTGATCCAAAAAGTTGGTGTGCTGCAAAGAGTACCCTCTCCTGATCATTGCACTGTGCTATCATTAGTTTCTTCTCCACAGCCTTGAGCCAATCATCAGCTTCTAGTGGGTCCTTGGCAAGAGAGAAGGTAGATGGTCGTGTCCTTAAAAATTCTCCAAGCCTGGACTGAGGTGGTGGTGGCGGCGGTGGCGGTGGTGGAGCATTGTTCTGGTTCTGCTGAATGACATTGAGAGTTTGCTGTACTGTCTGCAAGAGCTGAGCCTGCATAGCCATCATCTGCTCAAAAGCCGCAACATTATTGTTGTTGTTGTTTGAGGTGTTGCCGCCACTAGTATTGTGCCTTGTGTTAACCATCTGTTGAATTCCATGAGAGAGATAGAGATATTGAGATACACGTACAGGTTTGATAGAAATAAAATAAGAGAGAAAAGAACCCCCGACTATATGCATCAAGTAAATGGACAAAGCTGAATTTTTATTTTATTATAGATAAAAGGATGAGGCTGTGGACAAAGTGCCGTAGCAACCCACAGCTCACATCAGACTCAAACATTACTTGTAACAAAAATAAACCAGTTCAGCAGATATCACAAAACACACCATTCATCAAACAAACGATTCTAAACGACACACTTTTATTATTGGACTCATGGTGGACTCCTAAGCACGGGAATTGGCGTCATCATCTCCTTGGCGGGGACTCGGGGCAGGTGGGTAGGCTTCTGGGTAGCGAGAGGGTGAAGTTGCAGTCCAAGTATGACCTGGAGGTAGAACACTCTGGTACACCATACTTATCATGGCCAGCAATTATCTTCCGAAGGCGCTGAATCTCCGCTTGTGTAGCCTCGAGACGAGCAGACATATCTGTGAAAGCTTTCTGTAGTGCAGCCATGGACATTGGCATCACGTGTCCATGTGCACGGTCATACTCAAACCTTCCAGAACCAGGCCTCCTGCGAGGAAAGTAAGTGTAGACCGAAGCTCGCAGATGGGTACGATGGGTGTAAGCAAGTGAAGTGAAGGACTCCCAGGCAGCATCAGCCACTACCTCTGCACGAGTAGATCGGACAGCGGGTGCATGGTAAATTCCAAGAACACGATCCCCATCTAAGATATGAACCTGGCAACTCCACTCATCACGTCCTCTGCGGTGCACAACCTTGACATAGTACTTAGGAGCCTTCGGAATGCCCAGCCTGAGCAATAGCCCTCTGAGAATTGAGGGAAAGTATCCACCCTCCTCCCCATTGCTTCGATACAGCTCGCCATGGTAGGAGATTGAGTCCACGAAGTCGTCCAGTGGTTCCTCTTGGTGGTCCTGGTGACCCTCGTCCTCTTCGGGATCCTCTTCCTCCTCGGGCTCGTCCTCCTCCTGGGGTTCCTCTTCATGCTGAGGGGCGTCAGGGAGTTCGACGTTCCGCTGAGCTGCTACCTGCTGCTGGGGTGCAGGTGCCATCTCCAACTGAGGTGTCTGCTGCCTGACCTCCTGTTCAACCTCCTGCTCAACTGAGAACTCCGGTGCTTCTTGCCGCTGTGGCTCAGCACGACGACGACCAATGCGTCCCCCAATGTTCTTGCGTGCAGTCCTCTTGGTGTTGGTCATTCTCTATATTTTTAAACAAAAAGATGTAAGAGAACAGTTTGAATAATATCAAAGAAGATAACAATTGTACTGAAAGAAAAGAAACAGAGCAAGCGAACTGTAAGACAACATTTTAAATGAAAGAAAATAAAACAGGGAAACTGTAAGACATCAGTTTTGAAATAAAGAAAAGTAACAAAGTAAGTAATCTGTATGACAAACAGGTTGAATGAAAGAAGAAAAGAAAAATAATAATAAAGCAAGGAGCCATACGGCAACAGGTTGAAAGGAGAGATAGAACTGTAAGACGAGATTTAAATGTAAGAAACGAAACAAGACAGGTAAACTGTACGACATCAATTTGAATAAAAGAAGTGAAACTGTGAGACAACAGTCCAAATAACTAGAAGCAACTAAACTAGTAACAGAATAGTATAGATAACAGAAAAGAATCTGTAATGCAATAGTTTGAATAGAGAAACGGGAACTGTAAGACAATAGTTTAAATGAAAGAAAATAACAGAGGAAGGATTTGTAACACATCAGTTTGAATAAAAGTGAAGAAACTGTAACACAACAGTTTAAACAGAAGCAATGTAAGCGTGAAACAACAATCTGGGAAAAAAGAATTAAAGAAAAGTAAGTGAATGTGAGGACTGAAAATAAAGTTTTAGGTAAAATAGTTTGTAAAATATATCCTTAGAGCGTCCGGTCTATCTAGGCTTGCGTCCTACAGTCGATATGGCTCTGATACCCTTTGTCACACCCAGTTCCGAGGATGAACTAGATGTAAGCCGTATGTGCGCCCAGGACAAGTTACACACATACAGTGACTCAGAAATTCAGAATAACATCCATATCCTTTATTACATCGTGAAGTCTATTACAAAATGACCCGTGGGTCTGAAAGAAAAATACATCATTATTATTGCAGCGATAGAACTAAGCGAAGTAGCTTCCACAGGCAATGACTGAATAGCACGCCTAGACCTCGGACTCCTCGTCTTCATAGTTTTCCCAAGCTTCTCCTTCAACTGAACATAACAACAACGTTTTTGGGTCCGCGTGAGTACAAAAGTACTCAGCAAGTGGAGGGAAAAGATGACATGAGGCTAATTCAAGAAAGGCTAAGTGGGTTCTTTTGCGTAAATTGCTTTTAGTTCAAATCGTTTTTAAAAGCACCTAGTTACTATGTGAATACTTCATTCTCCAATTCTCATCACGTCATAACAACCACGGGTTCCCCACCCGACCATTACCCAACCAAACCATCCCAAAATCCCAACTAATCATGTGAGGATCCATGCCGCTCATAACCGCGAGCACGGCTGTCTAGACAGTTTTCTCCCTGCAGGGGTTGTACACTTTCACCATGAGTCGTGGTCGTCCTGTTTTGCCGGATACCCGTTGTACGGATGGATACCCTTACACACTACCGTGGTGTGCGCTAGGAGACCACTACAAGGCCTTTCCACAGTTTCCTCCAGCCTGTACGTGCCCACTAAGGATTCGCCCATAGGGGAAGTAACCCTAACCCCTAGAGACCCCCTCTTGTGCCAAATGGTTCCGAGGAGTAACCCTCCTGTCCCCACACATCTCGTTCCCGACGATTCCAGCATACCCGCCTTCCTCGCACCACCGTTTGGCAAGCACAGAACTGGTCTCCCCTGTGTACTACGCCAGGCCGCACCCATAACTGTTGGCTCATGGTTGCACTGTTTTCATGGGTTGTCGCTCCATGAACCGGTCCTTAGATTTGAGTGATTAACAAACCAGCGCAGCCCCCGAGCTTGCCGGTAACCCCGGCACAGCCCACATACCAGTCACCCAAATCCCTATCTCCATGTGTTGCTAACAATTAACCATTATCCCTCATGTGCAGTAGTTCAGTTAGTCAAAGTTAACATGTACCCAAACCCAAACCAGCAAAGCTAAGCAACAGACTACCCATAAACTGAAATCAGTAACTAGGCGACAAGGAACAAGTATGGAAATTCTAGTGAAGACCCTATACATAGGTTCGCGGCATATTTGACTCAGCATGCAATTTTGTAAACAAAACAATTTAAAAACTGGGCACAAGGTGCATCAAGGACACTTGCCTTGCTGCTGATATTCTTCAACTGCCTCAAACACTTGGTTCTGCAAATCCTCGTACAGCGGCTCTTGAACGTAATCTCCTAAACGCACAAACAAGCATATGCAATACAATCAGTGCAGTGCACAAACAAAGAGATTTCAGTATGAAAATGCACTGATGATATGAGTTTTACTGCTCCTGTCATTCTGGCAAAAGAAATACTGAATTTGTAGCAACTAGTAAAAAGATATGGTAAGACTAAGCACCTGATAGCTAACTGTGCAAAAAACTAAGTTTCAGGAACAGGTGCAGGTGGATTAGACAAAATTACAGAGGTAAACAGCAGAGCATGGACTGAGATCAAAACTAATTGTTAGGATGGCTAAAATGAGATCGAAATTAAGTGTCAGGAGCATATACGCAATATATCAAAGGATGAAAGAAGTGCAGGTCGATTATACATGGACAGGAGCTAAGCAACAATTGTGCATCGACAGAGTCTGAAAGAACTGCTTGCAGGTTGATTATACAGAGTACAGGAGTTAAACAATAATCTGCGCATAGACAATAGAATGAAAGAATTGCAGGTTGGTTACAGCAGCTACACGGCAACATGCGCATGGACAGAGAATGGTTCAGGGCAGCGCCACCACGCGGCACGGCGGCAGGTCGCCGGAGTGGCCGGAGACTCGCCGCGAAGGGCAGAACAGAGAGAGAGAGGCGAGACAAGCTCACCAGAGGGGTCGCGCGGCTGGGGGATGGTCGGGAAGATGGTCGGCGACGGAGGTTGGCGGCGGTGGTCGTCGGAATTTAGCGGGGAAGACGTTCCAGCGGCCGGAGCTCGTCGAGGATGGTCCGGGCGCACTTCTCGTGCACCTGCACGCAAGGGAGAGGGGTCAGCGAGACGATAACGGCTGGAATCAAAAGAACGGTGTGCGGTGGCGTGCATCGACGCCTCTCACCGGACCCGGGGGAGAAGACGCCGGCGACGGCGCAGCAGCGGGGAATGGGTGGCAGCGAGGTACCAGAGTGACGAAGGGGACCAAGGTGAGGCTCAGGGTGCCTTTTTATAGGTCGTGGGCGAGGGGAGACGGCCGGGCGCGGAGCGCCGGCGATGATGGCCATTGATGGCCGGAGCCGTTTCACTTGGGCGATTAAGGGCGAATGAGTGAGGGAAACGGAAGGGAAGTGGAAGAGGAGCAGCGGGGTGAGCTTTAATCTTGGGGGAGGTGCGGCATCAAGGCGGCGGCTGCAGTTTCCGGCTCGTCCTCGAACGGCAGCGGCGAGATGTGTTCGTGTGGAACAGACGAAGAGGAACTCGATGAAGAGCAGAGCAAGCTGGGTTGGTCTTCTGGGCTGTGCGCACATGTGAGAGAAAAGAGAGAGAGAGGAAGAGAAAGAAAAGAAAAAAGAAATGGGCTTGGCCCAGGTGCGGAATGGGAGAGCAGCCTGAAGGCATATGGATTTTTTCCTATTTGGTTTTCAGGCTACGCTAGGATTTTCCTATGGCCTTTAAAATAAATAAATAAATAAAACAAGAGCAAGACTATGCACAAAATTAAATATGCCATGCATGAATGCAATGCAACCTTAAGCAATTTATTTTATAAAAAGAATTTGATTCTCTCTATTCTATATTGTGAATGCAACCTATATACACTATAGTTGGCAATTTTAGAAATTGAAAAAGTTGGGTGTTACAAACCTACCCCCCTTAAAAGGAATCTCGCCCTCGAGATTCGGAAGGATCAGGAAAAAGATCGGGATATTCTGATTTGAGATCATCTTCATGCTCCCAGGTGGCTTCATCTTCCGAATGATGACTCCATTGAACTTTGCACATTCTGATGGTTTTACTTCTTGTGACACGCTCTGCCGTTTCCAAAATACGGATAGGACGTTCAACATAGGTCAGATCACCACTTAAGTCCAACTCCTCCATTGGTAGCTGCTCTTCAGGAACACGTAAACACTTCTTGAGCTGAGATACATGAAAGACATCATGTACGTCTGAGAGTTGAGGCGGTAACTCCAACTGATAGGCAACCTCTCCTCTTCTTTCTATGATCGGGAACGGGCCAATGTACCGCGGCGCAAGCTTTCCTTCAACCTTGAATCGGCGAACACCTCTCATCGGCGATACCTTGAGATATACGAAATCCCCAATTTCGAAAGTCAAATCTCTTCTTCTATTATCCGTGTAACTCTTCTGTCGTGATTGTGCAACCTTCAAATTTTCCCGGATGACTTGAACTTGCTTCTTTGCTTCTCTCAAAATTTCTGGCCCAAATACTTGGCTCTCTCCAGTTTCATTCCAGAATAATGGGGTTCTGCACTGTCTCCCGTAAAGCGCTTCAAATGGTGACATTTTGAGACTTGCTTGGTAACTATTGTTATAAGAAAATTCAGCATACGGAAGGCTCTTATCCCAGCTCTTGCCATACTTCAAAGCACACGCTCTCAACATGTCTTCCAAAATTTGATTTGTTCTTTCCGTTTGTCCGTCCGTTTGAGGATGGTAAGCGGAACTAAAGTTCAGTTTGGTATCCATGGACTCATGCAACTTTTCCCAAAACTTGGATGTAAACTGCGTGCCTCTATCGGATACTATCTTCTTAGGAACACCGTGTAGACAGACAATTCTTGACATATACAACTCAGCAAGTTTCGCTCCACTGTATGTTGTCTTGACTGGAATGAAGTGAGCGACTTTAGTTAAACGATCTACTATCACCCATATGGAATCATAACCAGCCTGTGTGCGAGGTAGCCCAACTATGAAGTCCATTCCAATTTCTTCCCACTTCCACTCAGGAATTTTCAATGGTTGCAATAGCCCAGCTGGTCTCTGATGTTCTGCTTTTACCCTTTGACAAGTATCACACAGTGCAACATACTCGGCGACATCTTGTTTCATACCGTACCACCAATATCGAGTCTTCAAATCTTGGTACATTTTTGTGCTGCCCGGATGAATAGAATATGCAGAATCATGTGCCTCTCGAAGAATTAAATCCCGGATATGCTTTAAATTTGGAACACAAATCCGTTTACCCAACCATAATGTGCCTTTGTCATCTTCAGAGAAATCAGTCGTCTTGTTGTCCTTTATGAGCTGTTTAATTTCTTTGATTTTCTCATCTTCCAACTGACCTTTGCGGATGTCTTCCTCCAGAGTTGACTTGACCTCCATAGCAACACCTTCCAGATTATTTACAATTCCCAGATTAAGTCTTTCCATTTCCTTGCATAATTCTGCCGGCATCTTCCTTGCTATTGTCATATTGCAATATCTCTTCCGGCTCAGTGCGTCTGCAACAACGTTAGCCTTTCCAGGATGGTAGTTGATTCCAACATCATAATCTTTAATTAGCTCTAGCCATCTGCGCTGCCTTAAATTGAGATCCGTCTGAGTGAATATGTATTTTAGACTCTTGTGGTCTGTATATATTTCACACCGATGACCAATGATATAATGTCTCCAGATCTTCAAGGCGTGTACAACAGCAGCCAACTCAAGATCATGCGTCGGATAATTTAATTCATGTTTCCTTAACTGACGAGAAGCATAGGACACCACTTGACCTTCCTGCATTAGCACACATCCGAGTCCCTGATGTGAAGCGTCACAGTAGATATCAAATCTCTTTGTAATATCAGGGAAAACAAGTACAGGAGCTGACGTTAATCTCTTCTTAAGTTCTTCAAAGCTGGCTTGACATTCTGCTGACCACTTGAATTCTTTACCCTTTTCTAGTAACTTTGTCATAGGCCTGGCGATCTTTGAGAAGTCCTTGATAAAACGGCGATAATATCCTGCCAACCCAAGGAAGCTACGGATCTCGGTTATATTCTGAGGGGGCATCCAATTCAGCACATCATTTACCTTGCTTGGGTCCACTGATACACCTCCGGCAGAAATGACATGGCCAAGAAAATCAACTTTATTCAACCAGAACTCACATTTACTGAATTTGGCATACAATTTATTCTCCCGTAGTTTCTCTAGAACTAGCCTCAAGTGCTCTTCATGTTCTTCTTCATTTTTAGAGAATACCAGGATGTCATCGATGAACACTACTACAAATTTGTCCAGATAGTCCATGAAAACCTTGTTCATGAGATACATGAAGTATGCTGGAGCGTTAGTCAAGCCAAATGACATAACAGTGTACTCATATAAACCATATCTTGTCCGGAAGGCTGTTTTTGGTATGTCTGACTCTCTGATCTTTAGTTGGTGATAGCCTGATCGCAGATCAATTTTAGAGAAAACACATGTTCCTTTCATCTGATCAAACAAATCTTCTATTCTGGGAAGAGGGTATTTGTTCTTGATGGTCACTTCGTTGAGAGATCTGTAGTCTACACACATCCTTTGTGATCCGTCCTTCTTCTCAACAAAAAGTACAGGTGCTCCCCATGGTGACGAACTAGGGCGAATGAAACCCTTTTCCTGAAGTTCTGCTAGTTGTTTCTTTAATTCAACCAACTCATTAACAGGCATCCTATATGGCCTTTTAGAAATAGGTGCAGTTCCAGGTACTAACTCAATGAGAAACTCTATGTCACGATCTGGCGGCATACCTGGTAAATCCTCAGGAAAAACATCAGGAAAATCCCGGACCACATGAATATCCTCAATCGCTGTACCCTTCACTTGGTTGAGCATACTTGACTGATTTAATTGACTGGCTGCCACGAACTCCACTTTGGTGCCATCACTAGCGGTGAGTTGAATTGCTCTTCTTGCACACTGAATGACTCCATCATACTTTCTTAACCAGTCCATACCCAAGATTATATCTATTCCCTTTGAGTCTATGATAATGAGATTGGACAGGAATTCTACCCCCCTTATGGTTAGACTTACTGTTGGACAGAGATGCTTAGTCCTCATTTCACCACCAGGTGAGCTAACTAGCATGGTACGGTTCATGGTAGCTATGGGCAGATTATATTTTGCAACAAAATTTGATGATATGAAGGAATGTGATGCTCCAGAATCGAAAAGAATAGTTGCAGGGTGTGAGTTAGCTAGGAACATACCCAATACCACGTCCTGAGCCTGCTGAGCATCTTCAGTTGTGACATGATTGACCTTGCCATACACATAGTTCTGCTGCACTTGATTGCCATTCCTTCCAGAATTCATACCCTGAGAATTTCCCATACCAGGGGCTGTCTTCTTACCCGGGCACTTATTAGCGAAGTGTCCTGGTAGACCACAAGTGAAACATGGTCCTCTAACTCCATTACCCTGAGCTGAAGCATTTGCGATATTTTGTTGAGTAGGTGGAGCCGCTGGGCGAGGTGCCGGCTGGTTGTTAGAGCGAGGTGCTTGCTGGTTGTTAGAGCGAGGCGCTTGAGAGTTGGAGTGCTGCAGCTGATAGTTGGGGCGTTGCATATGGTGGTTGTTTGGGCGTGGAGCATGCATGGGCGGCCCGACAGTGTGTGGAGCATGGTAGTAAGCATTTGGCTGTTGTATTAAGCGAGGGCGAGTGTTGGATGACTGCCCCTGAAATGCCATTTTCCTTTTACCATCCCTGTCAATCTCATTACGCTTGTTCTCTAAAACCAGAGCCTTGTCAACCAACTTCTGAAAATTCACATAATCATTGTTCAGCAGCTGGTACTGGAGGTCGTTGTTCAGCCCATTCAGAAATACATCTTGCTTCTTTGCATCTGTGTTCACATCATCAGGTGCGTACCTTGAAAGCTGAGTGAAACGGTTCAGATATTCACTCACAGACATATTCCCCTGTTTCAGTTCTGAAAATTCTTTACGCTTCAACCTCATGGTGCCTGCAGGAACATAGTGTGACCTGAAACTAGCCTTGAATTCATTCCAGGTAATGGCTTCAACATTTGCATGAGCATTGCAATAAGCTTCCCACCAGTCTGCAGCTGATCCAAAAAGTTGGTGTGCTGCAAAGAGTACCCTCTCCTGATCATTGCACTGTGCTATCATTAGTTTCTTCTCCACAGCCTTGAGCCAATCATCAGCTTCTAGTGGGTCCTTGGCAAGAGAGAAGGTAGATGGTCGTGTCCTTAAAAATTCTCCAAGCCTGGACTGAGGTGGTGGTGGCGGCGGTGGCGGTGGTGGAGCATTGTTCTGGTTCTGCTGAATGACATTGAGAGTTTGCTGTACTGTCTGCAAGAGCTGAGCCTGCATAGCCATCATCTGCTCAAAAGCCGCAACATTATTGTTGTTGTTGTTTGAGGTGTTGCCGCCACTAGTATTGTGCCTTGTGTTAACCATCTGTTGAATTCCATGAGAGAGATAGAGATATTGAGATACACGTACAGGTTTGATAGAAATAAAATAAGAGAGAAAAGAACCCCCGACTATATGCATCAAGTAAATGGACAAAGCTGAATTTTTATTTTATTATAGATAAAAGGATGAGGCTGTGGACAAAGTGCCGTAGCAACCCACAGCTCACATCAGACTCAAACATTACTTGTAACAAAATAAACCAGTTCAGCAGATATCACAAAACACACCATTCATCAAACAAACGATTCTAAACGACACACTTTTATTATTGGACTCATGGTGGACTCCTAAGCACGGGAATTGGCGTCATCATCTCCTTGGCGGGGACTCGGGGCAGGTGGGTAGGCTTCTGGGTAGCGAGAGGGTGAAGTTGCAGTCCAAGTATGACCTGGAGGTAGAACACTCTGGTACACCATACTTATCATGGCCAGCAATTATCTTCCGAAGGCGCTGAATCTCCGCTTGTGTAGCCTCGAGACGAGCAGACATATCTGTGAAAGCTTTCTGTAGTGCAGCCATGGACATTGGCATCACGTGTCCATGTGCACGGTCATACTCAAACCTTCCAGAACCAGGCCTCCTGCGAGGAAAGTAAGTGTAGACCGAAGCTCGCAGATGGGTACGATGGGTGTAAGCAAGTGAAGTGAAGGACTCCCAGGCAGCATCAGCCACTACCTCTGCACGAGTAGATCGGACAGCGGGTGCATGGTAAATTCCAAGAACACGATCCCCATCTAAGATATGAACCTGGCAACTCCACTCATCACGTCCTCTGCGGTGCACAACCTTGACATAGTACTTAGGAGCCTTCTGAATGCCCAGCCTGAGCAATAGCCCTCTGAGAATTGAGGGAAAGTATCCACCCTCCTCCCCATTGCTTCGATACAGCTCGCCATGGTAGGAGATTGAGTCCACGAAGTCGTCCAGTGGTTCCTCTTGGTGGTCCTGGTGACCCTCGTCCTCTTCGGGATCCTCTTCCTCCTCGGGCTCGTCCTCCTCCTGGGGTTCCTCTTCATGCTGAGGGGCGTCAGGGAGTTCGACGTTCCGCTGAGCTGCTACCTGCTGCTGGGGTGCAGGTGCCATCTCCAACTGAGGTGTCTGCTGCCTGACCTCCTGTTCAACCTCCTGCTCAACTGAGAACTCCGGTGCTTCTTGCCGCTGTGGCTCAGCACGACGACGACCAATGCGTCCCCCAGTGTTCTTGCGTGCAGTCCTCTTGGTGTTGGTCATTCTCTATATTTTTAAACAAAAAGATGTAAGAGAACAGTTTGAATAATATCAAAGAAGATAACAATTGTACTGAAAGAAAAGAAACAGAGCAAGCGAACTGTAAGACAACATTTTAAATGAAAGAAAATAAAACAGGGAAACTGTAAGACATCAGTTTTGAAATAAAGAAAAGTAACAAAGTAAGTAATCTGTATGACAAACAGGTTGAATGAAAGAAGAAAAGAAAAATAATAATAAAGCAAGGAGCCATACGGCAACAGGTTGAAAGGAGAGATAGAACTGTAAGACGAGATTTAAATGTAAGAAACGAAACAAGACAGGTAAACTGTACGACATCAATTTGAATAAAAGAAGTGAAACTGTGAGACAACAGTCCAAATAACTAGAAGCAACTAAACTAGTAACAGAATAGTATAGATAACAGAAAAGAATCTGTAATGCAATAGTTTGAATAGAGAAACGGGAACTGTAAGACAATAGTTTAAATGAAAGAAAATAACAGAGGAAGGATTTGTAACACATCAGTTTGAATAAAAGTGAAGAAACTGTAACACAACAGTTTAAACAGAAGCAATGTAAGCGTGAAACAACAATCTGGGAAAAAAGAATTAAAGAAAAGTAAGTGAATGTGAGGACTGAAAATAAAGTTTTAGGTAAAATAGTTTGTAAAATATATCCTTAGAGCGTCCGGTCTATCTAGGCTTGCGTCCTACAGTCGATATGGCTCTGATACCCTTTGTCACACCCAGTTCCGAGGATGAACTAGATGTAAGCCGTATGTGCGCCCAGGACAAGTTACACACATACAGTGACTCAGAAATTCAGAATAACATCCATATCCTTTATTACATCATGAAGTCTATTACAAAATGACCCGTGGGTCTGAAAGAAAAATACATCATTATTATTGCAGCGATAGAACTAAGCGAAGTAGCTTCCACAGGCAATGACTGAATAGCACGCCTAGACCTCGGACTCCTCGTCTTCATAGTTTTCCCAAGCTTCTCCTTCAACTGAACATAACAACAACGTTTTTGGGTCCGCGTGAGTACAAAAGTACTCAGCAAGTGGAGGGAAAAGATGACATGAGGCTAATTCAAGAAAGGCTAAGTGGGTTCTTTTGCGTAAATTGCTTTTAGTTCAAATCGTTTTTAAAAGCACCTAGTTACTATGTGAATACTTCATTCTCCAATTCTCATCACGTCATAACAACCACGGGTTCCCCACCCGACCATTACCCAACCAAACCATCCCAAAATCCCAACTAATCATGTGAGGATCCATGCCGCTCATAACCGCGAGCACGGCTGTCTAGACAGTTTTCTCCCTGCAGGGGTTGTACACTTTCACCATGAGTCGTGGTCGTCCTGTTTTGCCGGATACCCGTTGTACGGATGGATACCCTTACACACTACCGTGGTGTGCGCTAGGAGACCACTACAAGGCCTTTCCACAGTTTCCTCCAGCCTGTACGTGCCCACTAAGGATTCGCCCATAGGGGAAGTAACCCTAACCCCTAGAGACCCCCTCTTGTGCCAAATGGTTCCGAGGAGTAACCCTCCTGTCCCCACACATCTCGTTCCCGACGATTCCAGCATACCCGCCTTCCTCGCACCACCGTTTGGCAAGCACAGAACTGGTCTCCCCTGTGTACTACGCCAGGCCGCACCCATAACTGTTGGCTCATGGTTGCACTGTTTTCATGGGTTGTCACTCCATGAACCGGTCCTTAGATTTGAGTGATTAACAAACCAGCGCAGCCCCCGAGCTTGCCGGTAACCCCGGCACAGCCCACATACCAGTCACCCAAATCCCTATCTCCATGTGTTGCTAACAATTAACCATTATCCCTCATGTGCAGTAGTTCAGTTAGTCAAAGTTAACATGTACCCAAACCCAAACCAGCAAAGCTAAGCAACAGACTACCCATAAACTGAAATCAGTAACTAGGCGACAAGGAACAAGTATGGAAATTCTAGTGAAGACCCTATACATAGGTTCGCGGCATATTTGACTCAGCATGCAATTTTGTAAACAAAACAATTTAAAAACTGGGCACAAGGTGCATCAAGGACACTTGCCTTGCTGCTGATATTCTTCAACTGCCTCAAACACTTGGTTCTGCAAATCCTCGTACAGCGGCTCTTGAACGTAATCTCCTAAACGCACAAACAAGCATATGCAATACAATCAGTGCAGTGCACAAACAAAGAGATTTCAGTATGAAAATGCACTGATGATATGAGTTTTACTGCTCCTGTCATTCTGGCAAAAGAAATACTGAATTTGTAGCAACTAGTAAAAAGATATGGTAAGACTAAGCACCTGATAGCTAACTGTGCAAAAAACTAAGTTTCAGGAACAGGTGCAGGTGGATTAGACAAAATTACAGAGGTAAACAGCAGAGCATGGACTGAGATCAAAACTAATTGTTAGGATGGCTAAAATGAGATCGAAATTAAGTGTCAGGAGCATATACGCAATATATCAAAGGATGAAAGAAGTGCAGGTCGATTATACATGGACAGGAGCTAAGCAACAATTGTGCATCGACAGAGTCTGAAAGAACTGCTTGCAGGTTGATTATACAGAGTACAGGAGTTAAACAATAATCTGCGCATAGACAATAGAATGAAAGAATTGCAGGTTGGTTACAGCAGCTACACGGCAACATGCGCATGGACAGAGAATGGTTCAGGGCAGCGCCACCACGCGGCACGGCGGCAGGTCGCCGGAGTGGCCGGAGACTCGCCGCGAAGGGCAGAACAGAGAGAGAGAGGCGAGACAAGCTCACCAGAGGGGTCGCGCGGCTGGGGGATGGTCGGGAAGATGGTCGGCGACGGAGGTTGGCGGCGGTGGTCGTCGGAATTTAGCGGGGAAGACGTTCCAGCGGCCGGAGCTCGTCGAGGATGGTCCGGGCGCACTTCTCGTGCACCTGCACGCAAGGGAGAGGGGTCAGCGAGACGATGACGGCTGGAATCAAAAGAACGGTGTGCGGTGGCGTGCATCGACGCCTCTCACCGGACCCGGGGGAGAAGACGCCGGCGACGGCGCAGCAGCGGGGAATGGGTGGCAGCGAGGTACCAGAGTGACGAAGGGGACCAAGGTGAGGCTCAGGGTGCCTTTTTATAGGTCGTGGGCGAGGGGAGACGGCCGGGCGCGGAGCGCCGGCGATGATGGCCATTGATGGCCGGAGCCGTTTCAATTGGGCGATTAAGGGCGAATGAGTGAGGGAAACGGAAGGGAAGTGGAAGAGGAGCAGCGGGGTGAGCTTTAATCTTGGGGGAGGTGCGGCATCAAGGCAGCGGCTGCAGTTTCCGGCTCGTCCTCGAACGGCAGCGGCGAGATGTGTTCGTGTGGCACAGACGAAGAGGAACTCGATGAAGAGCAGAGCAAGCTGGGT
The DNA here is from genome assembly GCA_007726485.1 of Eragrostis curvula. Classification (NCBI taxonomy): domain Eukaryota; kingdom Viridiplantae; phylum Streptophyta; class Magnoliopsida; order Poales; family Poaceae; genus Eragrostis; species Eragrostis curvula. The sequence continues at coordinate 21,749,715 of CM017442.1, forward strand.
TGGTCTTCTGGGCTGTGCGCACATGTGAGAGAAAAGAGAGAGAGAGGAAGAGAAAGAAAAGAAAAAAAAAATGGGCTTGGCCCAGGTGCGGAATGGGAGAGCAGCCTGAAGGCATATGGGTTTTTTCCTATTTGGTTTTCAGGCTACGCTAGGATTTTCCTATGGCCTTTAAAATAAATAAATAAATAAAACAAGAGCAAGACTATGCACAAAATTAAATATGCCATGCATGAATGCAATGCAACCTTAAGCAATTTATTTTATAAAAAGAATTTGATTCTCTCTATTCTATATTGTGAATGCAACCTATATACACTATAGTTGGCAATTTTAGAAATTGAAAAAGTTGGGTGTTACACTTTGCCAAATGGCGGGAGGGGAAAAGGGAGCGGCGACAGCTGCCGTGCTTCGCGCCGGCCGGTCGGGCGGCGGCGGCGGCGCGAGGTTGACGAAGGGCCCGGGCCCGCTCGTCAGCGACTCGCGGCGGGCGGACGGGCCGGACGCCAGCTGGGCCGTGGCGCAAGCGCGGACGACGCGGCCCAGAGGCCGGGCGCGGGGGAGAATGGAGGAGAGGGGGAGTTGGGCCGCGCGCAGGGAAAGAGAAGAGGGCGGCCCAGTTAGAAGGAAAATTGGTTTATTCTTTTCTGGATTTGGAATTTGGAAGGAATTCAAAGGGATTTGAATTCGAATTTGAAATTGGTTTTCAACACTCACCCAAACAATTAAAATAAGGGCAATAAAAAGGCAAAAATGCATATGAGTGTTTCATGCATGGTTTTAATTTTGAGAAAATTTTTAATTGAGCCCTAATTGAGTCTAATCAATTATTTTAAGTTTGAAAGTTTTTGAAAATCCACATTTTAGGATTTATCGACATGGCCAAAAATTACGGGTGCTACAGACCTACCCCACTTAAACAGAATCTCGTCCTCGAGATTCCGATTCGCTCTCGAACAGATAGTGAAACTCTCTCTTGAGGTCATCTTCTTGTTCCCATGTGGCCTCTGCCTCAGTGTGATTGCTCCATTGCACTCGGCAAAATCTTATGGCATTCCTTCTTGTTAGCCGGGTAGCAACATCCAATATCTTTATAGGTCTTTCCTGATATCGGAGATCGGGCTGAAGGTCCATTACTTCAGGGGGTACTATTTCTTCTGGGACCCTCATACATTTCTTTAATTGTGACACATGAAAGACGTTGTGTACGTCGGACATCTCCTCAGGGAGTTCAAGACGGTATGCCACTTTTCCGATCCTCTCAAGTATCTTGAATGGTCCGATATACCTCGGGGCTAACTTGCCCCTAATCTGAAACCTTCGTGTACCTCGAATTGGCGATACCTTGAGATATACATAATCTCCTTTTTCGAAGCTCAACTCTCTACGCCTTGTGTCTGCGTAGCTCTTCTGCCTGCTCTGGGCTGCTTTCAGATTTTCTCTGACCAGTGCTACCTTCTCTTCGGCATCGCTGATGATGGTAGTTCCGAAAAGCGATCTTTCTCCTACTTCTGACCACATTAGTGGTGTTCTGCATTTCCTACCATACAATGCCTCAAATGGTGACATTTGCAGGCTTGTTTGGTAGCTATTGTTGTAGGAAAATTCTGCGAAGGCCAAACTCTTTTCCCAGTCCTTTCCATAGACTAGGACGCATGCTCTCAACATATCCTCCAGAATTTGGTTTACTCTTTCTGTCTGTCCATCGGTTTGAGGATGATAGGCAGAGCTATAATCCAACTTAGTTTTTAGCAAACCATGTAAGCTCTTCCAAAATTTTGAAGTAAACTGTGAGCCTCGGTCGGATACTATTCTGCTCGGAACTCCGTGTAGCTTCAGGATGTTATCTACATAGAGCTGAGCATACTTGTCCCCTCTGTAGACCGCCTTTACTGGTATGAAATGAGCAACTTTGGTCAAACGGTCTACTATGACCCATATTGAGTCATTTCCCTTCTGGGTCCTGGGTAATCCCACGATGAAATCCATGCTAATTTTGTCCCACTTCCAGACGGGGACATGCAGTGGTTGCAATAGTCCTGCAGGTCTCTGGTGTTCTGCCTTCACTCTCTGACATATGTCACATCTGGCTATAAATTCTGCAATATCTTTCTTCATGCCAGTCCACCAGTATTTCTGTTTCAAATCTAAGTACATCTTGGTACTTCCAGGATGGATAGAGTAAGCAGAGTTATGTGCTTCATCCAGGATGAGTTGTCGATATCCACCCGTACTTGGTACGCAGATTCGATCCTCGTACCAAAGGGTTCCCTGGTTATCTACTCGAAATCCGGGGGCTTTATCTTCTCCTGTCTTTTTCTTAAGCTCTTGCATTTCCTCATCTGTCTCCTGAGCTATGCGTATCTGGCTTTCCAGTGTTGGTTCTACACACAGTGTATTCAACTAACCTGGGTGGGCGATGTGTAGGTTTAACTTTTCCATTTCTGCTTGTAACTCAGGCATCCGTTTGGATGTCCTAACACGATGACGTGGCACCTTGCGACTCAGTGCATCTGCCACCACATTAGCTTTTCCTGGATGGTAGTGTATCTCCAGGTTGTAATCCTTGATTAATTCCAGCCATCTTCGTTGCCTGAGGTTTAGGTCTGACTGGGTGAAGATATACTTTAGGCTTTTGTGATCCGTGTATATCTCACACTTATTTCCAATTAGGTAGTGTCTCCAGATCTTGAGCGCATGGACGACAGCTGCTAACTCCAGGTCATGAGTAGGGTAGTTCTGCTCATGTGTCTTCAATTGTCTTGAGGCATATGCTACCACTCGTCCATCTTGCATTAGGACGCATCCTAATCCCTACCGTGACGCATCGCAGTACACGACTAAGTCTCGGTCGATGTCTGGCAAGGTCAGCACAGGGGCTGTTGTCAACCTTCTCTTTAATTCTTGAAAACTTCTTTCGCAAGCATCTGTCCACTTAAACTCCTTGCCTTTCTGGGTCAAGGCTGTCATAGGCCTGGCTATCTTGGAAAATCCTTCGATGAATCTGCGGTAATAGCCTGCCAAGCCAAGGAAGCTTCTGACCTCTGTCACATTGGTTGGTTGCCTTCCAATTGGTGACTGCTTCAACCTTGGATGGATCGACTGACACTCCTTCTTCAGTCAGTATATGTCCAAGGAAAGCCACTCTGTTTAGCCAAAATTCGCATTTACTGAATTTGGCGTACAGTTGATGTGCTCTCAACCTTTCCAGAACTATTCTCAAATGTTCCTCGTGCTCTTCGGCACTCTTAGAGTAGATCAGAATGTCGTCAATAAAGACAACGACAAATCGATCTAACTCCTCCATAAATACTTTGTTCATCAGATTCATGAAGTATGCAGGTGCATTTGTGAGTCCAAATGGCATCACGGTGAACTCATATTGTCCATATCTGGTGACAAAAGCTGTCTTAAGGATATCTCCTTCTCTAATCTTCAACTGATAGTACCCAGACCTTAAATCAATTTTGGAGAAATACTTGGCTCCTTTCAACTGATCAAATAGATCATCGATCCTGGGCAATGGATACTTATTCTTAATGGTGACTTCATTAAGAGATCGGTAGTCTATGCACAATCTAAGACTGCCGTCTTTCTTTTTGACAAAGAGGACTGGTGATCCCCATGGTGACGAACTTGGCCTAATAAAGCCTTTCTTCTGCAACTCTGCTATTTGTGCCTTCAACTCTGCCAACTCATTAGCTGCCATTCGATACGGTCTCTTTGCTATTGGAGAGGTTCCGGGGATCAGGTCGATGATGAATTCTATATCTCTGTCAGGTGGCATGCCTGGTAGCTCATCTGGAAATACATCTGGGTATTCACAAACCACTGGCACTTCATCCAATGACATTGCTTCCATGTGGTGAACCATTGGTGTAACTTTTGACCTCTTTGGTTCACATACCACTTTAATTCCCTTGTGGTTTACCAGAGTAACTTTTCGGGTATCACAGGCTATATTGCCTCGGTGCTTACTTAACCAGTCCATTCCGAGGATGACATCTATCCCCTGAGATTCTAGGACTACTAAGTTCGCTAGGAACTCTACCCCACTTAAAAGGATCTTAACCCGTGGGCATCCCAAATAACTTTTCGTCTCGGCCCCGGGAGTCCGGATTATCAGGGGTTGTTTTAGCATAACAGTTGGCAAGCCATTTGTAGCAACAAACTTCGATGAAACAAACGAGTGCGAAGCTCCAGAATCAAACCGAACGGTTGCAAGAATTGAGTTGACGAGGTACTCACCAAGTACAACGTCTGGAGTATCCTCAACTTCATCTGCATTAATGTGGTTGACTTTTCCTCGGCCGAAGGTTTGATTGTTCCTTCGCTGTTGCCCCGAGGACTGCTGTCCACCACGTCCGTTTCCTGAGGCTGCAGTTCTGGCGCTATTTGGTTGGTGCTGCTGAGTTGGAGCATTATTTTGGTTCCAATAAGGGCATCTAGCAATCATATGGCCTGGTTCGTGGCAGTGAAAGCAGGTTCTCTTTTCGTTGTTGTTGGGCTGGGCGACACTGGAACCGCTCTTCTGCTGGCTGCCAGAATTCTGATTGCGGTATGATGGTGCTGAGCTTTGCTGATTGGACGCTGAGGTCATGTATTGCATTGTTGGCTGGTACTTTGGTTTCTGAAAACTGTTATTAATTCTTAGCTTCTGATTCCTTTCCTGCTGCTTGAGCTTCTGCACAGTGAATTTGCGCTTCCTGTCATGCTCGATGTGGGAACGTGCATCTTCTAGAAGAAGTGCACGATTCATAAGAGTGTTGAAATCTGGATATATGTGTGTGGCCAGCTGCACTTTTAATCCAGAATTAAGTCCCTTTCGGAAGCGATCCTGCTTCTTCTTGTCGGTATTGACATCATCGGGAGCATAACGAGCCAATTTCATGAACTTCCTGATATATTGATTTACTGTCATTGCTCCCTGCTTAAGTGAGCGAAATTCATCGGCCTTCATCTCAATCACACCCTCCGGGATGTGATATCTCCTGAACTCCTCCTGGAATTCCTCCCAGGTGATAGCATCCGCATTTTCTGCACCTTCTCGGTAATTATCCCACCATTAACTCGCAGCACCTTTGTTGGTATTTCTTAACGTCACAGATAAATCCGCAAGCGTACGGAGAATACCGTTGTAGCACTTCACCCGTGAGTAATCAAGGGTATCGTTATTTATATTATCCCAAGGGAACGGAGTGGAATTATCTACTAGTCTAGCTGGTCCAAGGACACGAGGAAGGATGGTAGGTATGGGTAGAGAGGATTCCTATGGATGAAGTTCTATCTGGAACAAGGAAGAGTAGACACAGCAGGGCTGTCACCACCTACCGGCAAACTCACCTACTAGGACACGTGACACTAGGGCTATTAAGTCCCTAGGCCAGTCCTAGGGTCACGTGACAACAAGGCAATTAAGTCCTCGCTGCCAGACCGATTCCAAGAAGTCAATTCCCTAGAACAGAAAGGACTAAGCACAGCAGGGCTGTCACCACCTACTGGCGACCCTCTCCTAGGACATGTGACACCAGGGCTATTAAGTCCCTATGCCAGTCCCAAGGTCACGTGACAGCAAGGCAATCAAGTCCTCCCTGCCAGACCTATTCTAGTTCACAAGACTAAAGATAAATTCTGCCTCTAAATGCTTACTTAAATAGAACGATGATCATGCAAGCAAGTAAAGGAAGAACTTATACTAGAATAGAAACATACAATCCAAAAGGAGATCGAGAGTACTTACTTGTAATGAAGATAAACGACGAACGAACGATGAACGAACGATGAACGAAGAACGAACGACGAACGAACGATGAACGAACGAAGAACACTTCACTATAAATAAGTATCCCCCAAGATACAAGATTTGGGCCAAGTCCTCACAAAGGGAGAACTACCCTTCTCTCCTACCCTACTCTCTCCCTACTCTACTAGTGTACAAATGGCTCTAGGCCCTTGGGAGTGGAATGAGGCTCTCCTTCTTGTGTGTCCTTGAGGGGAGGGGGTACCACTCTATTTATAGTCTTGAGTAGGTCGGTTTGGGGGCCTCCACCGCCTCAATGCACCGCCTCAACGCATTAAATGCAGGCAGAACCGACATCAGGAAGGCGGTGGCGACCAACCAGAGAAAGATGGGCCAGATTGGCCACTGTAGCAGGTCGGCCGACCTCACTGTAGCAGGTCGGCCGACCCCCCCTTGGCCCATTTGGCCTTGGGCTTTGGCCGAGGGGTCCTCCTTGATGTCTTGTTCAATGATCTTCGTGCATTGGCCCAAGTTGGTTGTGTTTTGTATGACTTTTGATCCATATCTTGTTGGGCTGCCTGTGCTGATTTTCTCGGAGTGATGTGTTGTGGCCTTCTTGATGTGAATTCCCTCCTTTTGATATGAAATGTTCCTGCACTCACAAATTCACCAACACTCGTGGAAATCGTTAGTAATAAACTCCTACCACTATGTTTGGTGTTTATTTTATTTCTTTTATGCAGGTACTTGACGGTCAAAAGTGGTACTTAAGGACCGTCAACAACACCCCCACACTTGAGCCTTTGCTCGTCCTCGAGTGAAGGTGGAAGATTAAGATAAAGCATGACTTCCTATGGTATGATGCTAGCATACAACTTATTCCAAGCCATACCTGCACCTGTGAACTTTGAAGTGGCTAACATGCTATCTTGGGCGGTTGAGGAATGGAACGGTCTTGATTCAAGTCATTCATACTCCTCTGTTGAGTAACTTGGGTTTTTGATAGATTTTCAAAAGAAAAATATAGCTTGTACTCCTCAAATGATAACTCTCAGATCACTCAATGTGTATGATTCCTCACCAAGGCAATGGGTTTGCCTCTTTTCATCCTACTTCTACAAAAGCTTTATGTGGAGCTTGGTAGGGATGAAAAGGAGCATACTTGCATTACTTATATTGCTAAGTCAAAGAGTGGATCCAAAAGAGAAAACAAGCCATACAATCTGATCAAGAATGTGCATGTGTGTGGATATGTGTATGGTGAATGGAATGAGGTGGAGTAAGATGGATACTCCTTGATGCGATGATGTCTCTCTCTTGATTGACTTTTATTTGAGAACATGGCTATCACTTCTTCTTCTTTTTTTTCTCTTCTTTTTCTCTTTTTTTTTCACTTCTCTCTTTTTTTTCGATAGCCATGTCACTTTTGCCAGAATATTTGGAGAGAGACATCAACAACAAGTGATGGAGTATTTATTTGGTGGGTGGATGGATGGAAATGGTGTTGCTAACTTCCAGTGTAGAAGTTTATCATGTTTTATGGTGGTGGTGTATGTGCACAATCTTGATCAAGAAAGTATGACAAGCATCTCACAAGGGTCACACAATTTGACAAAGCTCAAAGCAATAGCAAGCAGTATTTTGTAGGGGTTTTCAATGTGATTATTATTTGGCTCTGGTAGGAATATAAGACCATTGAGGAGTGCAAAGCTATTGATTTTAATTTTTTCAAGATAAAAATCCCAAGCACTCTTTGCAGAAGAAGCAAGATTCCTATCATCCAACCATATCACACTCGCCAACAACTTAGATAAACATGGGTTCCTATGATAATGGTGTTCACAAGCAACAGGTGTGCAAAGCGAGGAATAAAGAATATGCAGGCCAACCAAACAGAAGCATGCATGTTTGTTGAGGGATAAAAAATTTGTTTTATCATTGAGTTAAATTTTAGTGAATGATGCAAGAAATTTATTTCAACTCAAGAATTGGAGAGTAGGGTATAGGATGTGGAAACCGTCGCATTAGATGATGTGGAGACCAAGAGGGGTCATAGGATTGATCTTTGTCTTCTTGTCCCGATGGCTCCACTCCTTTGCGTGTTGATTGGTGCGATGTTGTGCATCATGTTGGTGGGAGACCTTGAGTGTGTGCTTGATGAAGGACCAAGAGGTCTCCCCCACACTTGTTATTGTACCTAGCTTATTTATTCGAAAGAAACAAACAAATGTGGAAACAAAAAAGGACTCTACCGGGGTTAAAGACCGGGGAGCCTAAATTTATTGAATTTAGTAAAATAACTCAAGGCGCATGATATGTTGGAAAGGGAAATAAAAATGCCTAGTTTATTCAAACTATTTTTATTTTTTTTCAAGTTTATGTTTTTATCATGTAAGGCGAAAGCAAAAGGATACAAGTTGCGATACAAGTTACCTTAGTGGTGGAGGGATCCTCCCCCACACCTGTTCTTTGCCCGTAGTCCTTGATTGGTGTTGATCCCCATGATATTGATCGGGCTTTGTGCAGCGTGGCATGATGTTGGTATGTCGTCTTTCTTCAACGCGTTGTTGAGTCGCTTGTCGGCCCTTTTCATGGCTGCACATAAGAGCAAAAACACAAGAGCAAACTCGAGAACGGGTTATGTTAGTGTAAACAATGTGGATCACCCGTCGGTTGCTGCAAAGTTTCTTGATCGCAACAAAAGAATGCAAATAAAATCAAAAGAAGAAAAAGGGAAAATCGTTTTCTTGAACTTGAGACAAATGCAATGAAAACATGGAGAAATGTGAGCAAAAATTTTGTTGAGAAGGTGCTTAAGTAAAACGAGAAATGGAATTGAAGATTCAAGCACTCTTCCTTCAAAAAAAATAAAAAGATGAAGTCCAACTTGGCACACAACTCCCCAATGGCTATGTGATAAGAAGTCAATGAGAGTTATGCCAAAATTCCTCCAAAATTTTGCTCAAAACATTTTCCAACAGAAGATTGTCTCAAATTCATTTTCACAAAAGAAATAGAAAACTCTTCTTTTTTTTAAAAAATGCAAATGGCAGGTGGTTTGAACAATCCCAAACAAATGTTGGGAAGATTCAAACATGCAAGAATGCAAGTGGGAAAATCAAATATGCATGTTGATGGAGAAATCAAATATGCAAAAGAATGCAAATATGAAAGAAACAATTATGAGATAACTACCGATTATCCTGTCGGCAAGGGCATCATCATTTTAAGTCCGATGAGCAAGACTTTTCTCCGTCATGTTTAGCTTAATGATGTGGCTCCGGAAGAATGATCTGCATGGTTAGTGCCAATATACCACAACGATATTTGCAATATTTATGATAAATGAAAGCATCTACAACCATCCTGAAGAAAAAGTAACAAAACAAAGGATCAAGGTGGTTGTAGGCATCAAACGTGGTCTTGGCTCTAACGGGTGATGACTTTAGAGACTCATGGCATGAGCATGTTTCTTGTGGGTGTTCAAGAAAGAAGCTCTCATGCTCATGCTTAGGATCAAGTTCTTCTAGAGTTGAAGCCTCGAGGAAGTCCATAGCCCAAGAGTTTTCCTTCTCGAGAGGTTCTTGATCACCAACAAGAATGATGCACGGAGGGCTAGAGGGAAGAGGCTCAAGATAGAGCGATGGTGATGAGGATTGTTGGGCCAGGAATGTTTCTTCTTTTCTATCCTCATCTTGGGTGGAAAACCTCTCATCCTTATGTAGAGCAAGATCCAAAGATGCAAATGGGGATACAAACATCACTTGCTCAAGTGGTTCATGATCAAGATGAGGTTTTGCCGAAGGACTTTGACAGCTAGTGCTGGTGAAAGGGGCTTCCTCAAGAATTTCCTTCATGTCCTCCTTGAGAAATGGTTCTTTGAGAGGATCGGGAGGAGTAGGAGGCATCTTGTCCTGTATGTAGTTCGAGGTGTTTCCATAATCTTCAAAAGTTTCTTCCTCAAACTCATACGGGGACTCGGGAGGCTCAACAGGCAAATCGTGGGGTGCGGACAATGAAGGGATGGATCCGGATGTTGAGGGTTCCTCGATACTTGACACGACTTGCTTTTGAAGGGACTCACTAAGATGATTGATGAAGGAATTATTTTCTGTGATCAAATCCAAGATCTTTCTTCCTTCGGTCGGTGTTTTGGAAGCAAAGGACCCTCCAGCGGCGATGTCAAGATATAGGGCGGACTTCTTGTCTAAACCCATGTAGAAATATTGCAATATCATGGGATCGGGGATAGACAAGTTTGGGCCAGAAAGAGTTAGCAAGGAAAACCTAACCCAGGCCGCACCTATGGACTCCTTCTCATTCTGCGAGAAATTGATGATTTCTAGCCGGAGAGCAACGATTCGGGATAAGGGAAAGAAGGCTGCGCAAAATTTATCTCGGAGTTTTTACCAATCCCCATTCATGCTTCTGACGGCAATCATGTACCATTGTCCCGCTCTCTCACAAAGGGAGAAAGGAAACAACTTCCATTTCACAGTTTCTTGTGCCATGCCTTGGATCACGACGCATGAACACACTTGCTCGAACTCTCGCAGATGGTGATATGGATTTTCTTGGTCAGTTCCAGAGAAGGGTCGGCTTTTGACCATGGTTATAAAGGTGGGGTGGATCATATAGCCGGATGTGCAAATGGGTTTGGAGGATGGTGGTGGCTCAAATGACATTCCGCTTGGAGCAGAGAAGGATTGGATTGTAGGTTCTGGCTCCATGATAAATGTTTTTGGTGTTTTTCAAGGAAGAGGTAGAAATGATGAATGGTGGAAGAGTGACAATGGATTGAGGATAAGCAATAAAAGGAAAAGGATAAAAGGATACAATACGAGGACCAACTAGGTTCGAAGATAAGACAACAACCGTTCCCCGGCAACGGCGCCAGAAATGCTTGTTGGTATTTCTTAACGTCACAGATAAATCCGCAAGCGTACGGAGAATACCGTTGTAGCACTTCACCCGTGAGTAATCAAGGGTATCGTTATTTATATTATCCCAAGGGAACGGAGTGGAATTATCTACTAGTCTAGCTGGTCCAAGGACACGAGGAAGGATGGTAGGTATGGGTAGAGAGGATTCCTATGGATGAAGTTCTATCTGGAACAAGGAAGAGTAGACACAGCAGGGCTGTCACCACCTACCGGCAAACTCACCTACTAGGACACGTGACACTAGGGCTATTAAGTCCCTAGGCCAGTCCTAGGGTCACGTGACAACAAGGCAATTAAGTCCTCGCTGCCAGACCGATTCCAAGAAGTCAATTCCCTAGAACAGAAAGGACTAAGCACAGCAGGGCTGTCACCACCTACTGGCGACCCTCTCCTAGGACATGTGACACCAGGGCTATTAAGTCCCTATGCCAGTCCCAAGGTCACGTGACAGCAAGGCAATCAAGTCCTCCCTGCCAGACCTATTCTAGTTCACAAGACTAAAGATAAATTCTGCCTCTAAATGCTTACTTAAATAGAACGATGATCATGCAAGCAAGTAAAGGAAGAACTTATACTAGAATAGAAACATACAATCCAAAAGGAGATCGAGAGTACTTACTTGTAATGAAGATAAACGACGAACGAACGATGAACGAACGATGAACGAAGAACGAACGACGAACGAACGATGAACGAACGAAGAACACTTCACTATAAATAAGTATCCCCCAAGATACAAGATTTGGGCCAAGTCCTCACAAAGGGAGAACTACCCTTCTCTCCTACCCTACTCTCTCCCTACTCTACTAGTGTACAAATGGCTCTAGGCCCTTGGGAGTGGAATGAGGCTCTCCTTCTTGTGTGTCCTTGAGGGGAGGGGGTACCACTCTATTTATAGTCTTGAGTAGGTCGGTTTGGGGGCCTCCACCGCCTCAATGCACCGCCTCAACGCATTAAATGCAGGCAGAACCGACATCAGGAAGGCGGTGGCGACCAACCAGAGAAAGATGGGCCAGATTGGCCACTGTAGCAGGTCGGCCGACCTCACTGTAGCAGGTCGGCCGACCCCCCCTTGGCCCATTTGGCCTTGGGCTTTGGCCGAGGGGTCCTCCTTGATGTCTTGTTCAATGATCTTCGTGCATTGGCCCAAGTTGGTTATGTTTTGTATGACTTTTGATCCATATCTTGTTGGGCTGCCTGTGCTGATTTTCTCGGTGTGATGTGTTGTGGCCTTGACGGTTTGGTGTTTATTTTACTCTACCACTATGTTTGGTGTTTATTTTATTTCTTTTATGCAGGTACTTGACGGTCAAAAGTGGTACTTAAGGACCGTCAACAACCTTTCAGTTGGTGAGATGCTAACAGCACTTTTTCTCTGTCATCCGCATTCACCAAGTGTAGCTTCTTGGTGATATCTCTCAGCCAATCATCAGCTACCAAAGGATCCTCCTCAGTACCCTCAAATGTCGGGGGCCTGAGCCTCATAAATTCGGACATCTTGCTCTGGGGACCTGGAGCACGGTCTAGCAATCCTTGAGCAATTACCTCCATCAGACGGGTCTAATTATCCATTACTTCCACTAAATTGGTGACAGGTGGTCCTGGTATTCTACCACCTCGTCCACCACCTCTTCCACCTCTACCACGGTTTTGATTTCCTCCACCTCTGTTCTGATTATTATTTTCAACCTCATCATATCCTTCCTGATTCTGACTCTCTTCATCTTCTTGGTGGTCTTGGTTGTTGTTATTCTCAACCCTACCTCCACCTCTACCTCTACCTCCACCCCTGCCACGCGGGGCAGTGTTCCTGCCTCTTCCACGCCCACTTCCATGACCCTGGACATTGTTCTCATCATCGTGTTCTTCACGTTCACGGCGTTGCTGTAGTCTAACGGATCTTTTGGGAGGCATCTGTTTAACGGGTTTAGCAGAAAGGTGAGATAGGACACTCACGGAATCTACGAACTACGAGGCATGACGAAACAAGATCAATGGAAAAGGAATTCCAGAAATCTTGCATACACGCAAACAGAAAGATCCAGCATCATTACATCAACACAGCACTGCATTCATAATAACAAGGTTCGATCACACATACTAAAGTCCTTTCTTATTTATATACATAAAAGGACTCGACGCAACCTAGACTACAACAGGACTCGACCACAAGGGGAGTTCTAGACCACGACTCTCATCACACAAGACTCCACTAGAGACAACCCTAACTCTGGACTCTCGGCACTACTCGAGACTGCACCTAGCACTAGAAACTAGACACTATCGAGGCTCCTACGCTACTCCTATCTAGCGCTCCTCAAGCTCGAAGACCCTAAGCCTGCTGCCACTCCTCGAAGAGGTCGAACGGGTCCTGGACTAGCTCGTCCGTGCTGAGTAGGCGGTAGTACTCCTCCAGTGCTGGGTCCGCTAGGTCCGCTGGGGTCGGCGTCGGAAGTCTCTCTGACAGCTCTAGTGCTGGTGGGGTGTCGTACAGTGCTGGCTGCTCCTGCTCTGCTGGGGCGACGAACTGCACTGGCTGCTCCTGCTCTGCTGGTACGTCTGTCTGGGCAGGCTGCTCCTCGCCCATAACCTCGTCGTCGTCTCCAGGAAGGTCCACGAAGTTCTCCGCCACTGACTCCTCAGTGGGGGCAACTCCGTAACAGTCCTCCTCAGTGGACTCCTCTCTCATGAGTGCGGCCTCTAGCTCGACGGCCCACTCCATAAGGCCCTCAGAGTCCTCTGAGTCAGTGTGTCCCTGGCTGTCAGATCCTAACCCTGAGTCATCTCCAGACGGGTCCGAACCTCCAGAAGACCAGGAGTCTCCAGTCGGCTCAGTGTCAGGGTCTGTGTCAGTCGGGCAGGCGTAGTGAAAGTGGCGGGCTGGTCCTCCGATCCTCGGGGTCATCCTGCGACGGGGTCCTGCTCCAACCTCTTGAAGCCTCACGTAGCAGTGATCCACCTCCCTGATCAGGTACAGAGCGTCCTCCTCCTAGAGTCCCCTCACAAACTCGAGGGTAGAGGTAAGTCGTGCGACCTCGTCCTGGGACGCAACGAGCTGTGCCTGAACCTCTGCGAGCTGAGCCTGGGTCTCTCGAAGTCCTCGAGAACGCGGGCAGTCTGAGCACGGCACTCCTCCAGCTGGGCTAACTCTGCACGAAGGTCCTCCATCTACCTACACACAAATTTTGAAGAAAAGGTGAGTACTGGAGAAAATAATTTTATAAATAGAGCATAGGTAGAGAAGTAGAATTTTATAGATAGTTTGTATAAAATACTACTCCTCCCTCACACGTTTCCAAGCTAAGGGTCATCCTACGGGCAAGTATGGCTCTGATACCACTCTGTCATACCCCAATTTCTGAGGTACTTGAATCCACCGTATCAGTCCCTGGATCAGACGCTGATACGGACATTCTCACAGAATGGCATTTCAGAGTCATACCTTTATTTATTACCGAAGCTCATTACAAGCCTTTTGATTACATAAAAGGTCTTTGATATGGCCAGAGGCCTTACAACTCAACACATCACACCACAATGGTCATCGCTGGGGAGCAGCAATCCCACACTTTATTCTACGCTACGGACGGCGGAAGCAGATCCACTCCACAGGCAAACTTGCGCGTGACGACCCTAGTCCTCTTCTCCATCGGCTTGAAAGTCGTATTCTGCTTCTTCCTCTGAATGATTGATTGAGATGGGGAGTGAGTACATAAGGTACTCAACAAGTCCTAACACAAGGGTGACTCGTATGCAAAGGTGTTGCCAAGGAATAGGCTGAGGGCTTCCATTGATCGGCCGAAAAGCCAATTTTTCAATGCAGGGGTTTGATTTGCAAACCAAAACATTTTGTAAAGCTCTAAGTCAACATTGATAAGATCTTAGTGGGGTTGAGTGGCCCTGGGGGAGAATAAATCCTTCCCGCCAGTTCCCAAATTTTAACGCTGGCAGACAACCAGCACACGGCTCCAAACCGGCGTTATTCCAAAAACACACACGCCAAGGATAACTCACACAGAAAATCTAATCATTGTGTGGCCATTGCTTTCGCTTTGTCCAATGCCGTGGAACACGGCTATCCGGATAGGTTTTACACTTTGCAGAGGTTGTACACTTTACCCACGAGGCATGCCAGACCTTCCCACCGTCGTGGGTCGGAAAGACACGCTAATGGTTCCGTACCTGCCTAAAGTCACCACGGTACCACCTCAGAAAATCAACGACCAGGGGCTTCACATAGGCATAGCATAGCCAATAACTTTCACTCGCCGGATCCGACGCCAACCTCGTCAAGATCTTCTCCTGGCTTCCGATTGCAACTCCCTGCCTCCTGGTGGTACCGGGCGATCACTAGTAGGGTGTGGTTCCAAACCCTTCCCATACAGGGGCTCGTGGTTGCACTAAGGTGCTAGGCAAGGCGGCACATGAACCGGTCCTTATACGACCGAAGCAAGCATCTTCAATAGCTACCCTCTAGCGAGGAGTAGCGTCCCAGAGATAGCCTCCCCACTGAGGACTACCTCGCTTGCTCCCGTCTAAAACATAACCCCCACTATGGGTTTCACTTACTAAGCCCATCCCTTTTTATTTCACACACACGACACCAAGTCACACTCACACATTTTCACACCAAAAACAGGTGAAGCAACATTATTAACTACACAGCGTGATAAAATCCTAAGCGGCAATAATATCCAACAAATCATTAAGGATTAATGATGTTGGTACCTAGGGCTAACAAAGGATTAAGGACAGCAATAAACAAGGCATGGCTTTCAACAATGATAGGTTACTCTAACATTTAAATCATTTTAAAAGACCATACATGTTTTAATTTGCACACAAGCTCTAAATAGGATATTTTGTAGGAATTAATTAGGTTAAATATGATCAAGGTGGTTAGGACTTGCCTTCACCAAAATCTTCTTCCTCTAAGCCTTCTTCGTAGTCGGGGTCCTCGTGTTCCTCCTCGAAGACTTGATCACCTATCGATTAAATAAAAGGAAAGCTAAATCTACCGCTTAACACACAATTAAACAATCATTAAAATAAAATAAATAAAATAAAATACTCCACGGAAGGTGGTTCTGATGGAATATGATAGAGGATGATTTTAGATGAATAATGGTGCAAGAACCATTAATTTTGGAGTTAAAAAGACAAAGATATGAATATTTGAATTTAGGAGAAAGGATTAAATTAGGGGTAGATTAACTTTAATTAAGTATAATCTCCTCCCTAATTTTCCAGAGGTGCACAAGGGTTGGAAAAGGGTTATAAATGATTTTGGGAATTTTTGGATATTTTTGGGAATTTTTCCGGATTTAATTAGGCTCTGGAAATAGATTCTGTGTACACTGAATGTGTGTACCCAGCGTTTTTGTGTGCGTAGCAGAGGCTGACATGTGGGCCAGCTGGGGCCGGGGGCCCCGGGTGCTACTGTGCTGTGGACTCGGCACATGAGCGTGTGGACCGAGCCGCGCCCGTGAGATGGGTGCACCGTGGGCCGGGTGCGTGGACCGCAGCGAGTGACTGACCGCGCGGGCCCGCGAGTCAGCGACCGGAAAACTCGCCGTCGTGCGCTACGGTGGTCGGAGAGGGGTACGGAATGGGTGCTCGTGCACTGCTCGCGACGGCGGACCGTGTGGGGGTGCACGTTGACGTGGACGATGGCCGGAGCGGCGGTGCGACGCTGCCGGAGGGTGGCGGCGCGTCGGTGTGTGTGGTGAGCGCGAGCGCGCGAGCACGAGTTTGTGAAGGAGAGAGGGTGCGCGTTCGTGTGGTGAAGGTGTGGGGGTGCTCGGCGATGTCGGGGAGTGCCCCGCGGCGGCCGGCGGCGGAGAGGAAAAGGAGGCGGCGGTGGCGCACGGTGAGAGCTAGGCTGAAGTGCGCGAGGAGGGAGAAGGAGGGGTGCTAGAGGTACGGGGAAGAGTGCGGAAGCTCACCTTGAGCTCGGAGAGGAGTGGGAAGCGTTGGAGAAGAGAGAGGGAAAGCTTGAGCTGGGTTGGCTGGTGCGCGAGAGGAATGGGTGAGTGTGAGCAGAAGGAAGAAGAAGAGGGCCGGTGCGCCGCTTTTATAATCGCTCAAAGGCGGTGGAGGGCCGGGAAATATCCCGCGGCTGCTGGGATATTTCGCCGGAGCTCCATGGCGCGCGGTGCGAGATGTGGGGGACGGGGCGAGCTGGTGGCCAGGCGGCGCGGAGGAGAGGGGGGTCTGGACGCGACGCGGCGGCGCTGCAGTCCGTTCTTCGACGGGGAAGGGCAGGGCCGGGCGGCGCGGCTCGCCGGATTTAAGAAGCTAGGGTTAGGCTCATGATAGTGTCGCGGAAAGGAAAGAGGGGCCCGGACGGGAAGCGGGAGAGCGAGCTCGACACTTTGCCAAATGGCGGGAGGGGAAAAGGGAGCGGCGACAGCTGCCGTGCTTCGCGCCGGCCGGTCGGGCGGCGGCGGCGGCGCGAGGTTGACGAAGGGCCCGGGCCCGCTCGTCAGCGACTCGCGGCGGGCGGACGGGCCGGACGCCAGTTGGGCCGTGGCGCACGCGCGGACGACGCGGCCCAGAGGCCGGGCGCGGGGGAGAATGGAGGAGAGGGGGAGTTGGGCCGCGCGCAGGGAAAGAGAAGAGGGCGGCCCAGTTAGAAGGAAAATTGGTTTATTCTTTTCTGGATTTGGAATTTGGAAGGAATTCAAAGGGATTTGAATTCGAATTTGAAATTGGTTTTCAACACTCACTCAAACAATTAAAATAAGGGCAATAAAAAGGCAAAAATGCATATGAGTGTTTCATGCATGGTTTTAATTTCGAGAAAATTTTTAATTGAGCCCTAATTGAGTCTAATCAATTATTTTAAGTTTGAATTTTTTTGAAAATCCACATTTTAGGATTTATCGACATGGCCAAAAATTACGGGTGCTACAGTTACCGCTATGCAAGATGAGATGGAGTCACTTGATAAGAATGGTACTTGGGATTTAGTACCGTTGCCTAAAGAGAAGAAGCTCGTTCGTTGCAATTGAATTTCCAAAAGGAAGGAAGCAATTTCTTCTAATGAAACTGCAAGGTATAAAGCAAGGTTGGTGGCTAAGGGCTATAGCCAGATTCCAGGTATTGATTATAATGACGTCTTTTCTCCAGTTGTGAAACATAGCTCTATTCGCACTTTACTCAGTATTGTTGCTATGCATGATTATGAGCTTGAGCAATTAGATGTCAAAACTGCATTCTTACATGGAGAATTAGATGAGGACATTTATATGGATCAACCTGAAGGTTTTGTTGTTCCTGGAAAAGAAAACCTTGTATGCAAGTTAAAGAAATCTCTTTATGGCTTGAAACAATCTCCTAGATAGTGGTATAAGAGATTTGACTCATTTATGCTCTCTCATGGTTTTAAGTGTTCTGATTATGATAGCTGTGTTTATTTGAAGACCGTTAATGGTTCAACTATTTATTTGCTTCTCTATGTCGATGATATGTTGATTGCTGCAAAAGATATGTCAGAAATAGCCAAATTGAAATCACAGTTGAATAGTGAATTTGAGATGAAGGATTTGGGTGCAGCAAAGAAAACTCTTGGCATGGAGATTATCAGAGAGAGGAGTTCTGGCAAGTTATATCTTAGCCAGAAAGGCTATACTGAAAAGGTACTTCGTCGTGTCAATATGCATGATGCTAAACCAGTGAGTACTCCATTAGCTCGACATTTTAGACTATCTTCAGCTTTATATTCAGCTTTATAACCATTTGTGGTTGTGCTGTTAGTTGGAGAGCATGTTTGCAGTCTACTGTTGCTCTATCAACTACTCAAGCTGAGTATATGGCTATTTCTGAAGCTGGAAAAGAAGCTCTCTGGTTGAGAGGTTTGTATGCTGAGCTTTGTGGCGATGATTCTTGCACTACTATATTCTGTGATAGCCAGAGTGCTATTTACCTTACTAAAGATCAGATGTTCTTTGATAAATCAAAACATATTGAGATGAGGTATCATTTTATTCGAGAGGTGATTGCTCGAGGTGATATTAAAGTGTGCAAGATCAGCACTCATGATAATCCTGCTGATATGATGACAAAGCCAGTTCCTACTACTAAGTTTGAGTTATGCTCAAGCTTGGTTGGTGTTAAAGTTTAAGTCCTAGTGACTTGTTGGCGCTCGGAGTTATTTGTTATTGAAGTGAGTTGATTGATGATACTTCATTCGCTGCAAGATGGAATTCGTCTCAAGGTGGAGTTTGTTGGAATATGATCCGAATTATTGAGCCTCGCTAGGGACGCCTAGGAGGTGTGAGAGGTGGAGTCCTCCTACGTTACGGGTTGTATTAGTTTTCACATATATATACATCTTGTATGCCGCACGGGGAGAGTTGACGACTCATTGTTATTCCTCTGCATTTGTAAACTCTCCTCATATAGTGAAGATCGCCGGTCGGCGCCCATGGTCTTTCCCCGTAAGGGTTTTCCACGTAAAAATCTGTGTCTCGTTTCGATCTTGTTTACGCATTTTTTGCTAACAGTTAACTTATGGGCTTATTTTCAAATTCGAAGCTTTCCAATATCATTTTAATACAGATTACTGGGTGCAAGACTGACACTACTATTTCTTCACTTTTTCCTCACTAATTTAGGATGGTCGAGGTGGTAGAAGTTTGTTTTGCCGGCAATCATCTTGGTGTCATAAACTTCACATCACTGGCAAAAAACACCAGCATGGAGACTTTTTTTTTGGGCTTTACTTTATGCAGTGCTAGACTCTCATTAGCTTTACTTTATGCATTTGACAGATCATCGCATAAAAAAAAAAGACTTTTAGTTGGAACTATTTGGTGTTTATTTATTTAAATTGTGTCACGCAGATGGATCAATGTGCTGCAAAATATTGTAATAATTAGGCTCTAGCCTCTTGCGAAATGTTTTCCCACATTATCCAAAAGAATAATATTTCTGTTGGTAGCACCCACTAGTGATCCTGTTCCTTAATACTCCCTCTAGCTGGTTTTAAATATATGACACCGTTGACTTTTTGGTTAACATGTGGAAATATATTTGACACAGGTTAAGATTTTTGTTTCTGAAGTCCAAGGATTATGTATAAGTTATTTCATAGGTTTTCAGAGAGGCTTCTATCTTGATCTTTAATGGGAAAAGAAAAAAAACTGATATTTCATCAGTTAACGGATGTTATAATTTGTCACAATGATCTCAAGGTGACACTTGCCTTATGATTCAAAGAGTTATTTTCGTTCAGTCTACATAAATGTACTTTGCGTATTTCTACAGCATACAATTTGCCCGCATCCGCATTGCCTTTCACCATGACGGATTCCATCAGCACGATCAAATTGCGACATGTAAATAGAAATGAGTGGTCCATATAAAATAGTAAGTTTGATCCTCTCTTCAAAATTATGAAAAAGTAATTTTCTGATTTTAAATCTGCTCTTTCTAACAAAACTTGTGAATTCTCAATTGTTTCTTCAAGATATACCCGTATGCTACTTAATTTTTTTTAGAACAAAAAATGAGTCAACGGGATGTTACTAATGATCGTTTGCTTGAAATTTGTACCCGTATGCCCTGAAGCAGCTTATTACTAGTTCAAGAGAGAAGCTGACATGAACTGAGGGTCACCAGGGCAGGATCTCGCCAGCAGCAAGAGGTATCAACTTTGCAGGCGGCTTTCTGCTTCCTTAATTAATTTCGTCAGCTCAGCAAGGATTTTTCATGAGCAGAAGCAAAAAACGCGCGAGCGAGAAAGAGCGGCTTTAAGATTTGTGATGAGGGAGACATGGCTTCAATCGTGACGGTGCTGCAGACCGAGCACCCTGTCACGCCGTCCAGGCAGGTCACCCACTGGGTCAGAGGCATTCCATTTTTGTCCTAACTCCCACTTCCCCGGTCGCCCGCCACCAAATCCAAACTCCCACGGGGGCAAGGCGCCCATTCCATCGCAAGCCGCAGCCATCGCTGAAGACCGCCACCGTCTTTGCCATGGCCTCCACCGAATCCAGCGGCCAGGGCTTGCTCGTCTACCGCCCCCATAGCTCCGTTGCCGTCGCTCCTCGTGCACGGGACGACGGCCTCCTCGACCCCGAGCTCACTCTCCTGCCGTGAGCCATGGCCTCTTCCGGATCCCTCGCGGATCCGGCACTATGGAGAGCAATGCAAGTGATATGTATGGTGCACATGCACCTCTACTGTACTTAAGAGTGCATGTGCACCATACATTTTAGTGGATGTAGAAAGAAAGTTGTGTGTGTAAATACACATGTGTTTGACCTGCACATTAGATAGGAGGGAGATGGAAGGAAGTGAGATGTGGAAAATTAGAGAAACAGCTGAACATATCATATATGTTTTGATGTCCTTTATTGGTCTACCTTTGGTGTGTTATTACACGGTTGCAACCTAAGCACGAGGTTACCACACGGCAGAAGAATGTGGGCCCAAGCCCAACTAGCTAGGTGACAGCGGAAAAAGACCCAGGGCAAAGAAACGTACACTTTATTTTCCAAATCGGGCACACGTACTCGATCCTGCATCCTGCAGCCGCCAGCATTTCTATTGTGCTCGCGCTCCCTCGCGTAATATATACCCCACCCATTCCCCTGGTCCGCATCGAACCCTACTCCGGATCCCGCAGCCAAGGCTCGAGCGTCGGCCGCCCCCGTGGCACCGGCGCACGGGACGACCCCGAGCTCGCTCTCCTGCCGGCGGCGAGCCAACACGACCGCGAGCGCCGGCTCGCCGATGCCGATGCCCGTATCCGCGACGAGATACGCCGCGCGGAGGACACGGAGGCGTGGCAGCGCAGGGCCGACGACGCCGAGGCGCAGCTCCTGGTCATCAACCAACTCGCAAGCTCCCTGGGCCTGGATATAGGTCAGGCAAGCCCTGTCGCCGACGAGATGTGGCCGCACGCCGCCGACACCACCGCTGCGGAAAGGGCCACTGGTCAAACCGAAGACGTACGTGACGGAGGATGCGCTGCGACCCGAGTCAACCTGAAAGGATGCGTACGTCATGCCTGCAGGTATGCTAATAATGCCTAATGTCAGTTCCAAACTGCCACTGAAAGTTGAAAATTTTGTTTGGCTTCTGCAAAGAATAGAATTCAAACTTCTGATTACCTAATCAGGAAACAATAAATCATTTGATGTTCGAATGTCCTTTATCCAAACACTTAACACTTACAGTGTGTAGCAGTAGTAAGAGATGGGCTAGGATGGCCTGCAAGCGTTCACCATTTCACTCAAGAAATCCTGAAAACGTGCAGTTTAAGAGACAAAGAGAGAGGGGTAACAATAACTTGTTTTTTAAACTTTTTGGTGCAGCCTGCTGGACGCTATGGCTTAATAGAAATGAGTGGGTCTTTAGAGATAAAATCTCGCTAATGCCTGTACCATCATTTACAAATTACTATCGTTTATGCAGCGTTGGCGCATTCTCAGCAAAGGACAGGACAAGTCAGAGCTTGAAGATTTCATCGACAAGGCGGCATGTCCGTGGGTACCAATGGCGTCTACTGGAATTGGATAGGAGGACTAGTTAACTTTTTTAATTGTGTCCATGCTCTGATGTGATTCTGGAACCTGATGCTTTTAGTAACGTGTAATGAATGGAACGATGAGATCGGTAGAGTGGATAGAGAGGGACTGTCTTTTGCATACTTCGTAAACTGGTATCCCCATCATAAGAAAAATGCTTTCTAATA
Organism: Eragrostis curvula; assembly: GCA_007726485.1. Taxonomy (NCBI): domain Eukaryota; kingdom Viridiplantae; phylum Streptophyta; class Magnoliopsida; order Poales; family Poaceae; genus Eragrostis; species Eragrostis curvula. Next base: position 21,772,099 of record CM017442.1, read on the forward strand.
AAGCGGGGCCAAGCCAATTGTGGGCATGTGCAAGGTCTAGCTCGGTAACAGAGTGAAATGATAATATGGAGAAGATATAGGAAGTTAACCAGTTAACCAAGATGCATATGAGTGGCTAGAAAAAAATGCTCACTTGAGCCACATTCCTGTGAATTTCAGTGAATTTCCAAAGTGTGACAATCTACTTAACAACAGCCGTGAAAATTCAACAAATACATCTTGGATGCAAGGGAGGTACCAATTCTTTGCATGATTCAGAGGATTAAGGGCCAGCTAATGACATGACACTTTAGCAAGGAAACTGAAATGAAAGAGAAATGGGTTGGTAGTTTGGTACTATATGCCCAGAGATTAGGAAGCTACTAGGTCAGTTGGTAAAGGCATTTTTCAAGTGCTGGATAGAGATTTCCAGTATATTGTGGACATTGAGGCCAAGCACTGTGACCTTAGAAGGTGGGATCTCACTAGAATTCCTTGCATCTATGCTATCTCATGTTTGAGACATGAAAGAATCCCAGCTGAATCAGTTGTACCTCACTGCCACCACTACGGGAAAACCTATGTATGCCGAGTGCTTGGGACTTTGCCGAGTGTATTCCTTCGGGCACTCGGCAAACAACGTGTTTGCCGAGTGTCTAAAAAAAACACTCGGCAAAATAAATACACTCGGCAAACACAATCTTTGCCGAGTGTTAAAAAAATACACTCGGCAAACACAATTTTTGCCGAGTGTCAAAAAAAAAACACTCGGCAAAGATTGTGTTTGCCGAGTGTATTTTTCAAAGCTCTCGGCAAAATAAAATTCAAGGTATATTTTAAAGCTCTAAACGAATTCAAATTAAAAAGTGTTGAACTACAAAGTTGTATAACTTCTCAAGATATACAAATTTTATTTGAATCATTTCTTTATTCAACAAAGTGATAGCAAAGTTGTTCATAAAATCTACATCTATCATATAGTTTTATGAAACTCTATGCTAAATATATAAAATTTATGAACAATGTTAGTACCACTATATCGGATGAACAAATGACCAAAATAAAAGTTGTGTATCCTCAGATGTTATACAACTTTGTAGTTGAACACTTTTTAGTTTAAATTATTTTTGCTAACAAAAAATACATTTGAAGTTTGAATTTCTCAAATTTGAAATTCAAATTTTGTAAACAACCTCGGATGGAGAAATTACGAAAATGAAATTTGTAGACCAAAATGAAGCCTAAAACTTTGTAATTGACAACTTTTGCATTTGAGATTGTTTAATACCTTAAAATAAACGAACAAAGAAAATAAGAAAACACAAACGCCACGTCAGCAATCCATTCTTTCAAAATGAAGGCCTCCCATTGGTCCAAACAAAACCACCGGATCCCTCCTTAAAAAAATCTCCACCGGCCTCTTCTTCAACCTCTCCATCATCTCTCTCCGTCATCTCTCTGTCTCTCTCTCTCTCTTCTCTCTCTCTCTCTCTCTCTCTCTCGCATCTTTCTCTCCTCTCTGTCCCTCACCTCTCCCAGGACAGCTCGGGGCAGGCCAGCTCGGAGCAGCGGTGGCGGAGGCCCTCAGGCCGGCGAGGGTCGCGCATGGTGACGGGCAGGGGCAGCGTGACCGAGGCGTCGTCCGCACGCTTGACGACGAGGAACGATGGCGCCGGGGAGAAGCTCCAGGTGGCGGAAGCAGCTGCGCGGCAGGGCGCGGCGGCGGCGGCTCCGGCCTGGGCAGCGACGCTCTCTCGGCTGGCGGGGCGCAGCCGTGAAGGCAGCGGCGCGAGCAGCTACGCGGCAGGGCACAGCGGCGGCGCAAGCCCAGGCGCTCCCTCTGCTGGCCGGGAGAGGCGCGGTCCATGCGACGGCGGCCGGCGGCGGCCGGCGGCGGCGGATGTTTTTTTTTATTATTTTCAAAAACGTTTGCCGAGGGTCAATTTTGACGCTCGGCAAACACTTTGCCGAGTGTCCGACAAAAAGCACTCGGCATATAGCGCTTTGCCGATCGCTGTTTGCCGAGTGGGTTTTGCCGAGTGCAACACTCGGCAAACCTTTTGCCGGGTGTATTTTGGCTTTTGCCGAGTGTTTTCGGCACTCAGCATACATAGGTTTTCCCGTAGTGCACACTACTGAAGCATTTGCAAGTGCCTACCAGTTCAATATTTGGCCATGTTCTGACAAGACCACAGGGGAAAAGATGAACGTACCACTAGTTCTACCTCGAGTACAAGGGAAAAATGGGCCTATAGGCTATCAAAGAATGGTGTGGTGATACGTTGCAGTTACTGTAAGTACTCAACGCACAAGGGTTTGGGTCCTCTGAATTGCTTCACTCAATTCAGAGAGCTGTAGCGATTACTACAGTAATCTGTGAGGAGGTGAACAGTAGGCTACATTAAAATACTGTAGCGAACTGTAGAAACAGTAGCCGGAGTTACTGTAGCACTGTGAAAACAGTAGTGACAACAGTAACAGGAGTTACTGTACCAAGTTCAAAATGCACGGTACTGTAGCTTATCTGAATTTTCTTCACCGCTTCAGAGGATCTCAACCGAACGCACAATGCAGTAACATGTGAGATGCTGTTGTTTGTTCTGTTGGGCAGAGACAGGCGAGGAGCAGGTCGCAACCATAACAGCTGCAGAACTGTTACTCTCCAAGGGCGAAAATCACAAGGTGGCTGTCAATGTTATAAATAAAACTATTAATGGCGAATAATTCATCCTCAATCTCAAAAAGCTCCGGCTCAATTCATATGTTCCCATGGTCGCTATTTGTTTCTGCTGACTTCTGGTAGCAAACAACAGCAGCAAGAGATCCACATGGGCGCTATTTGCTTATGCTGAATGACTCGCCGCCACTACACCACAGCACAAATTTAGCAACTGCAGTGCGTCGATAAAGAAAGACTTACAGTGATATGCTATAAGTCGATAAAAGTTTACACTAAATCATAAGTCAGTGATTCTCTATTAACCGAGCGACTATGCATTGGTAAAAATGTCAATGAATAGCAACTTAGCATGAGTTGGTAAATGTATGCGGTGATGTCGAGTCAGAAAAAATGATTGCGGCTGCAAAATAATACCGCCCCCCCCCCCCCCCCCCCCCCCCCCCCACAACCCATGGAAAATTCACCACACGGAGGACGTTTCGCGCAACAAATCCATCACAAACTGGAGCCTGATCGAGCCCAGTAGAAAGCTGAACCCTGCAAAGGCGATGGCGGCCAGCGGAGTGTCACAGACAACTGGATCAACGCACAACCTGATGCGCTCTACGTCACTCCCTAGACCTATAAAGACGACAAGATTGACCACATTGATTCTCGCATCTGTTTCCCGTGAGCTGCTTCTTTTGTTTTGGCTAGCTCGTTGGCTGAAGCGTCCACTGCTCCTTTGCCAGCGCACACAGAAGGGGATCCCATGAGCCAAAGCAAAAACGTGCAAGCTGCTTTTGGGATCAGTTATGAGGGACATCGGACACGTGGCTCCAATCGGGATGGTGCTGCAGACGGAGCACCCTCGCACGCCGGCGGGACGTCACAATAGAAAAAGACCAATACATTTGCCTTAATCAATCCCCACTTCCCCAGAAGCTCTCCGACCGACGCCTCTCACCATCTGGCCACCAAGGCCTCCTCCGGATCCAGCCGCCCTCGTGGCTCCTGCGCGGTCGCTCCTGCTTGGGACGACGGCCTCCTCGACCCCGAGCTCTCTATCATCCACAGGGTGTCATATTGGTGAAATTGTCCCAACAACGCATGTTTGCCCCAACAAGAGTGTAAACACACACACACACACACACACACACACACACACACACTTCAGACAAGCCTCGAGAACCCAAGTCCCCCGCACGCGGCGGCTTCCTCGACGTTTCGTCGACTACGAGGCTGAGCTCAATAAGCCGGTGTCATGTCAGACCTCCTCGCCCGGCTCGCCGAGGCCAAGGCATCGATCCGCACCACCAACCAGATCGCGGATGACCTCCACGACGAGATCAGAGAGGAGCTCCACTGCGCCAGAGCGTGGCTCCAATATTCCAACATGGAGGCGTTGCAGCGCAGGGCCGACGAGGCCGAGGCGCAGCTCCTGGTCATGGACCAGGTCGCAAGTCGCCGGCGAGATGGGGCTGCACGCCGACACCCCCATTTCTGCATGGGCTACATCTCAAACCGAAACCGTCACGGAGGATGCGCTACTGCCCGAGTCAACCTGAAAGGCAGCGTCATGCCTGCAGGTATGCTAATACTATCTCCTGTTCTTCGCGTTTTAGAAGATTCGTCCATTTCTGCATCATTTTTCTTGCACCCATTATTTAGCCACCCCCCACAGTGAAATGGGATATTTATCCCAGCTTAAAGTCTCCTTGTGTTGAGTGTCAAACTCAAATTTCACATAACACCTCCCATTCTTCTTATTGTCAGTGAATAGGAAAAAATGCTCACGAGTGGCTAGAAAAAAATGCTCACTGAGCCACATTTCGTGAATTTCAGTGAATTTCCAAATTGTGACAATCTACTTAACAACAGTGAAAATTCAAAAAATACATCTTGGATGCAAGGGAGGTACCAATTCTTAGCATGATTCAGAGGATTAAGGACCAGCTAATGACATGACACTTTAGCAAGGAAACTGAAATGAAAGAGAAATGGGTTGGTAGTTGGTACTATATGTCCAGAGATTAGGAAGATACTAGGTCAGCTGGTAAAGGCATTTTTCAAGTGCTGGATAGAGATTTCCAGTATATTGTGGACATTGAGGCCAAGCATTGTGACCTTAGAAGGTGGGATCTCACTATAATTCCTTGCATGTATGCTATCTCATGTTTGAGACATGAAAGAATCCCAGCTGAATCAGTTGTACCTCAATGCTACACTACTGAAGCATTTGCAAGTGCCTACCAGTTCAATATTTGGCCATGTTCTGACAAGACCACAGGGGGAATGTATTGGCAGCAAGAATGTCTTTCTACTGCTTCGCACACAAGGCCTGAGAGATTTGCTTGACTCTGTTCAGGACCAAACTTGGAACGCGGTGAATTCCGGAGCGTGCCAATCGACAAAGACAAGAAAAACATATAAAATTCCTGGGCTATCGGCCCCGGACAGGCCGATGCGTAACCGCAGCCGATAACAGTAGATAATGTATAAAAAGAATAATAAATGCTCGGCTGTCAGCTAGAAACGAATCGACATGTTCGCAATAATAAATACTTGCACAATAGTTAAAGAAATAGCGTCCGTACAGTAGAGACTCCAGTCAACAGGGCGCCCAGGAATACGTATGTATATGTACCCTTTCCCATTCAATCCTCTACCTTCACAACACAGCGTGCGGACAAAATAGCGCCATGTGGACGCACCTGGCGGTGCCGTTTTCTCCAGTTGCCCTAGGCAAGCGGTTACCTCCACCCGCGCAGGCTGATGAGGATCCGACGGCTGCGATCAGACCCCGCGCAACAACCGTGCCCCAAAAACTTTCCCTCGCACACTGCAGGCCGCCGCCGCCGCCAATGGACGTGCCCCTTGGCGATGCATATAAACCCCCCTGCGCTGTCGCTGTACCGCAACCCTTTCATCACTTTCTCCTCATCGTTATGACATTCCGGCCCAAAGCTTAATAGGATTGATAGAATACTCATATCAACAAGTTGCAACTTCTTTTCCGGAAGCTCATCTCGAAAGAGCTCTGAGGTTAAACGTGCTTGGCCTGGAGCAATTTCGGGATGGGTGACCGATCGGGAAGTCGTTCCCGGGTGCGCATGAGTGAGGACAAAGTGCGCCGAAAAGACATGTGTTGGTCTGTGAGGGAAGTCTTGATTCCTAGAAAGCTGCCAGGTGTGCAGGCCCGGCCTCGGGGAGGCGGGACGCTACAATCATAACCCTAATCCTCCATTCCCCACCACCACCATAGTCCTCCACGCCGCGGCCGGCGAGCCATCTCTGCCGCCGCAGTCCAGGCAGCCTAGAAGATCCACTACTCCAGCTGCCTAACTAGATTCCCCACCACCGTCGTTAGCCTAGTTACATTCCCCAACACCATCCTCCGCCGCCGGCGACCCACCGCCCCCACCATTTCCGCCGTCGCCAAGTCGTCCGACGAGATGTACAACTCTCTGAGGGCGATGTCACCCGCTTCCTGCAAAGCCCTGGCCGGGATGCGCACCTGCTCGACCAGGCGCCTCTGCCGAAAGCCCTGGTTGACGGCGACCAGATCCATGTGCCGGCGGAGGAGGACGATTCATGGATCGACCAAATACTCACCGAAGGCCCTCGAGTTGTCTCTCCACCGGCAAGTCCGCGTCGGGTGGAACAGCTCGCCATCGACGTCAAGAACCAGTAGGAGGCAGCCATGGATGTGTAGAGCCACCAGGCGCCTGCCACAGACGACGTCGAGGAGCTCAACCCAGCGCCAGGCATTGATGCTGCGCAGCCAGCCATGGAGGAGCTCAACCCAGCGCCTGTGAAGGAGGCCGTCGTGGACGACTTGAACGTGCCCCCCCCCCCCCCCCCCTCTACGTTCCCTTCGTCCACGGAGAGCTGGACTGCACCAACTGCCACATCGAGAGCGCGCTTATCCATCAGTACTATGGTAACCCCGGCATCCTTCACGTCATCGTCTCACATGCGAATACACATATACTAACCTCTGCCTTCTCATGTATCTTGTTTACTTGTGCAGATGGATGCAAGGAACAGTTTGTCCTTCACCGCACTCCTGATCAAGTGGACACGCTCCATCACGCCATAATTGAACGTACAAGCATTGACGCAAATGGCCAGTCCCGAAGGGACAGCCTCCACTATATTGAGTAAGTGTCTTACGCATGATGAGATGTATATAGGACAAGCAATAGGTATTGCAGTTGATAATACAAACTAATTCATCTCGTTGTTTGCTTGTTTCAGTCTTCGTGAGCGCAGCCACCAGTGGGTGAGAAACTTCATTGTCAACAAAGTGAACGCGCTGCGAAGCAACAGGGTAGGTCGGCTGGAATCATACGGAGCCAGCTTGAACTGGGCACGTCATTGAACAACATACTTCCGGCACCAATTTCAAATGGTGAGGAATTTATAATGTAGCAACCATTCCCATTCGTTCATATGAAAAAATAATGTTGAGTTTGTAACGTTGTCTTTGTTTCATATGTGTAGGCAAAGTAAAAGAATATGAAGCTTTCAATCAGCCGTTTATATAGGCACACAAAAACTTCGATGCTCCTGACTGAAGCTTCATCTCAGCCGATCATGCAGGACAAGAAGAAAAACAAGGACCCAAGATATTCTTCCCTCCGGTCACTCAGGCTGAATCGAAAAAATAGCTATATGTGTAGGCAAAGATATCCAAGAAAACAATTTTGTTATTAGTATACATTTGTTCTCTGTCCTGTTATAAATGCTACAATATATTCATTTTGCAGAAATTATTCTGAACATTTTGCCCACCCGTGGCACCCCACCAGCGTTCCTTCTGCTAGTTGGTGATTGCGTGCGGTAGGCACGGTTAGCAATCTTACAAACAGAATCAATTGGCAAGCAAATTATGTACATTTTTTTTTTAATTTTGAACATTTGGAGGACTTTTTATTTTCCTGAATTGTCAGCTACGAGCGGGGCAAGTTCCCTGTCTTCCTCACCTCAACCCGTTCTACTGCTACCCTCCAAGTAGGCAGTTGCAGCGAGCAGGGGCCAGTGCTTGGCTCGTGAATAGCTGATGACTAGCCAATAATTTATTAGAGTTTGATGTTTAAGGCTACATTTTGCATCAAATCACCTCAGCTAAATCTGGACTAGCTAGGACCGTGCTACAACACGCCCAGCACGGGCAGTAGCTCCGACCCTGAAGCCAGCTGGCCTCCTCCATTTCTTTTTGAAAGTTCTACAACTCTGTCAGGAATCGAAAGATGATGCAGGCAAACAAAAACGCTGATTCTTCTGAAGCTTCATCTCAGCCGATCATGCAGGAAAAGCAAAAAAGCAAGGACCCAAGAAGAGGGTCTCACCACGGTTTTTATTGGAAAAACAGTTCACATATTAAAAAGGTGAGAAAACCTATTTGCCTCCCACCCACCCGGCTACAATTTCTTAGAATGTTTCGATCTAGTCCCCACTGGGCAATAGCAGAAAAAGCGGGCCATTGCATTTGCCCTAATCCCCACTTCCCCAGTAGCTCTCCACCAAACCCTAACGCCTCAGCCATCCCTCACAAGCCATAGTCGATGCCTCTCCCCACCTGACCGCCATGGCGTCCTCCGGATCCAGCCACGCTCGTTGCTCCCGTGCTGTCACTGCTGCTCGGGACGACAGCCTCCTCGACACCGTGCTCGCTCTCATCCAAAGGGTGCCATACTGGTGTAATTTTCCCCACAAGAGCACACACACACACGCACACACGCACACACACACACACACACACACACACACACACACACACACACACACACACACACACACACAGGGAACATCTACCAGGGATTCTGGTAGTGCATGCTGCATTGAGTAAACACAACCATCTTGTTTTTGCTAATGAGGAATTCACATTCCTATGTGGATTACGAGGTCCAATAATGACACATGCTCTACATACTTGCATGGCTATTGAGCAGCTTACATCGCATCACAGATCAGCATGATTTCAAACCTCCTGCTATGGCGGCAGCTATAGCCCGCTGTAGCTGCTAGAAAGAACTGCCAATACATCATTTTTAGTGCTAAATTCCGCTGGATCCCGCTAAATGGCCTAGCCAGAGATTTTACACCATTCAGATCAGCAGCATTTTTGTAGCAACTATATATTGATTCCTGAAATACATGAATGTTTGACTAAATGGAAATTTTGAAAGCATGACTCGACATCGGCTTTTTAATGAACAAAATTTTGAATAGGGGATCCTCCGAGTTAATGTTCTTTTTCTGGAGTCCTTGAAATTCTTGAACCATATAGTTAATGTCCATGGCCTAAATTCTTCTCTCAATCCTGGAAAGTTTATTCTCGCCGAGTGAAGTATATTATTTCATTTCAATTACAAAATTATGTTCTAACAAGGTTAACATATACGTGCATGTATCTTAATTCGACACAGAAAAGGCCTACTCGCATGCAGCTGATCAAACAGACTTCACATATCATTGGCCTTTGTGCTTGTTTTCATATTACAGAAGCTTTCAAATATCATTCTAATACAGATTCACTACCAGAAATCCGATATCTACTGAGTGTCGGAACTTTTGCCGAGTGTATTTTATCGGGCACTCGGCAAAAGTATGTTTTGCTGAGTGCCAGAGAGAATACACTCGGCAAAAGTAACACACTCGGCAAAAATATAGGCTTTTCCGAGTGCACAAGACGGCCGGCACTCGGCAAAGGCAGTGCACACGGCAAATTATACTTTTGCCGAGTGTCAGGGCACGTCGACACTCGGCAAAAGTCGTTGCCCCCACCATAAGGCAGACAACGGCGTTAGGGGAGTGACGGCGTTTGGAGCTTCGCCGAGTGCCTGCTCTGTGCACTCGGGAAAATAAATTTTTTTTTCAACTTTTCGTTACCAAATTTTTTTCCATGCCTAAATACACCTCATTATACTTCGTGTTGAAGTTTGATACATTTTACGATCCGTTCTCTAAATTTTGTAACTTATTTTCTTTAATTATATTTTTAGTGATAAATTAAAATTGAACTAGAAGTGGTTAGAATAATCGAATCGAGTGAATGAAAAAAATGATATTCTTGTTAATGGGTTCAACGTAAGGCCGTATCCAGAAAATGAAATCAATTTTTGCATATTTTGTTCATAAAATATGAAAACGAGTGTGTGTCCAATTTTTTAAAAAATTCTATAAAATACAAATAACACCAAAAAATTGTGAGATTTGTCGGGATGTCATGATATCACACTAGGATGTTGTGATAAAAAGTAGGTAAAGTTTCACGTAAGTTGTCACATATGTTGTTTACAAAACGGACAATCTCCGAGGAAGTGACATAGAGTTTATAGTAGGTCATTAAGATTTGGAGTCACTTGATTTTTCAAATTTGAATTTGAGTTCAAACAAATTTTTATAGACAATAGGTCATCTAAATCGTGTTATGTCAAAATTTTATGATTTTTTGAAATTGTTTGATATTTTTTTATTTTTTTTAAGCTGCTCATGAATAATTATTGCTGAGTGTAAATAAAATACACTCGGCAAAAGAGGCCTTTGCCGAGTGTAGCACATAGCACACTTGGCAAAAGTTGTAGTGTTTTCGAGTGTAAAAAAAAGACTCGGAAAAAGTTTTTACACTCGGCAATGGTTGAAAAACAGCCATGTCAGGACTTTTGCCGAGTGTCCAGATCCAGAACACTCGGCAAAGGGGGCGAGTCCGGGACTTAGTCGTGTGCGCGCTCTGCCTCCTCCTTCTCCCTCCTTCGAAAACTGCCTCATCCGCCGCCGCCGCCGCTCGCGCTCCGCCCTCGCGCCGCCGTCGACTGCCTCCCTCCCCGCGCCGGCGCTCTCCCCGCGCGGCCGCGCCGCCTCCCTCCCCACGCCCGCGCCCCGGCCACCGTCCCCGCGCTCGCCTCCCTCCCCGTCGCCCACGCCCTGGCCATCGTCCCCGCGCCGCCTCCCTCCCCGCTGCGGCCTGCCGCCGGCACCGGCTCGCCGCTCCGTCCCGCCCCGTCCCCGCCCCGGGCCTCCTCTTCCTCGCCGACTCCTCGCCCGCGCCGTCTCCGCCTCCACTTCCCGCTCTCAGGTACTCGCCTTGCCCTACTAACGCGTCGGAGTGTAGAATGAATTGCTATACCCAATTTAGTTTGCTCTGATCATTCTTGATTAAATACTTATGGGAATTCCACAGACCGATTTATAAATTCTGCAAATTTCAGACTTGTCGCACTTCATTAGAAGATATGCCCGCTGCATTGTCACACAATGAATTTTCACACTTTGGTGCATTGCGGAGTTTCCAAATGCTCATAGTTGTCAGATAAAAGCTTCAGAAATGTTGATGTTCAGTTATTCGTCTGTATGGCCCTGCATTTGTGTGAAACTTGGTTTGAATCGGTAATCAGTCAGCAATTTGCGGTGACCTGGGAACAACGTTTGAACAGTTGAAACCAGCTGATAAACTTGATTTAAGTTTGCCATATACATCGATTGTATTTGGCTTTTGTACTTCTGCAAGTCTTATAGATAAAATTATGATTTCTTCTAATTTCAGAGATACTGTCCTATACGCCTATGTCAGAAGGTTAAAAAATCTGATTACACAGTTAGGCGCTTCATAAGTTCGTGCTGGTGATATGTGAGTTAATAAAATGTTGTGGTTGTCAGTGCAGAGCATGTAGGTCTCAGATTCAGATTTAGGAGCTTTTCATGAGTGGCGTTTTAATCACATATTTATCTCTTCTAACATTACAGAATGTCTTATAGTACTAAATCACATTATGTTTTGTGTCTACTGACTTTTTCAATGATTTTTCAGATCGCAGGCTGAACCCATGAAGTAAACTAAGTTCGTGTTTATAGCAACAGACATGTCAAGTATGAAGTTATTGCAGAAGCCAAGTTATCGTGTGAAGAGTAAAAAGTATTTAGTTGTAAGGGTTTGTGGACTATTTGTGCACTTATGACTATTTGTGGACTTGTGAACACTTGGTGGACTAAATGTGTATTAATTGTTGAATTGTGGACAATTTGAGGATTTGGATGTGATATGGCTGTGAAATGGATGCATATTGTCATATATATATATATATATATATATATATATATATATATATATATATATATATATATATATATATATATATATATATATATAGAACCCCTATACTCTACCCTGGGTACTGAATAAGCTATTCAGTACCCAGGCCGTACTCCAACCCGACCAAACCAGATTATACAGGCCAGGCAACCAAAAGCAAGCCGAGTCACGCATGCATGCATGAGTTAATGTCCTACTAATTAATGCTCCTTGATTGTGGGTTTTGATTACGGTAAGAAAATCCTCCATTTTTATTGCCGTATTGCACCATTCCATTTATTCTCTCAAATTTCTCTCTATTCTCTCTCGCATGCCTTTTTTCAGAATGCAAAACCTGGTGGACGTCAGGTATCTGGTATCTCCCATGGCTGGCGCGCTCATCTGTACTGGCAGCGCAGCTCCCGTCGCTGGCTTGCGCGTGGGGACGACTGGTCCCTCTCACCGGCAAGCTCGAGGCCCCTGTGTTCCCTAGTCTGGTGCGGGAGTCTGATGGAAGACGACGCACATGCCTCCTAACTTCGTGCGAGGAGACCTTGCCTCGTTCATTCATTCTCTCATAGATCAGGCTTTTTTTTTGCCAATTAATTAGTTGATTGTAATTTGTTCCCTTGCAGACGTGTGGATATAGATGCCTGATCCGGTAAACAGCGGCGTTCATCACCAAAGAACCCCGGCATCCGATTCGATGAGTACAGAGTACGTCTAATCCAGTGGCTGACGGGTGTGCCTCTAAGGTTTACTACACACGATTATGCATGGAGATCAGGTATGCGTGGAAATCCTCAATCCAGCTTTTCCCATGTCCGTGCAATATGAGTTTGTTTGACACAATCCATGTTGTTGCAGACAAAGAGATCGGGGTTCAACTCCATCGACGGGTGCATCCTTGTTTGAGTTTCTTTTTTTCAATTTTTTGTTGTCCCGCGTAGAACCTGCTGATTAAGAGCATTGTACATATGGACTGTGAAAAATCAAGTGGCCATCACATTCTACCATGGCATCATGCTTATGAGGTGCAAGAGCTCCAGGAGAGCAAGCTGGAACAACCACCGTGCTCAAGATTGCCCTCTTCCACGAGGATCTTGATGTCATTTAGCGCAGATTGTAATTGTAGTTCTCGAGTGTAAAGATTATGTCCTGAATAAGAAAAATGTTTGTACCCACATCCTAAGATTGAAAATCACTGTTTTTACGATTACACGAGCTGGGTTTTATGATGACAAATCTATTGTTTATGGCTAACATTGTAAAGGTTTCTTGTTTGATGGATTTTTATGTGAGCTTCAGTGGCACTTTTCTGGTTATCGCTGGCAAATGAAAATTAATAAATGTTACGGAATTTTATGATTTTGCATCACTCTTTTTATATTCCAATCTGCAAGTTTTTATGATCTGGACCTTGGTACGACTTACCATCTCCAAATTTTATTATTTGAACCACAAGTTTTTATGCATTAAACTTACTAATCTTTATGACTTAACCTGTAGTATTTATGATCTCAACAAGTTTTTGGTGCTCAAATTGCAAATACTACCTGACCTGCTGATGAATTTGACTCCTATATATGATCAGGTTGCAAGACAATCTTGCAAGTGTTACAAGAAAAACATGACACATATTATGATTTTAAATCACTACTTTTTATACCCCCAGCATGACACATACTATGATTTCAAATCATTTTTACGCCTCCACCTGACACCTATTATGCTTCTAAATCGCTACTTTTTATGCTTCACCATGACACATGTTATGATTTCAAATCATTTTTACGCCTCAACCTATCACATATTATGATTTTGAATCACTACTTTTTATGCTCCAAAAAGGCACATACTATAATTCATGTTATCAACCGATGTTTTATGATCCATCATACTTGATGGGTTCCAAATTTGCTAGGTGGCATCAGCCACATAATATCATGAGTAAAACCTACATAAATATTTTATGATTACATGAAAAGGTTTTTACTCTCAAGTATTGTGACCATAAAACTAATAAAATGTAGTGTTACATGAAAAGGTTTTTACTCTCAACTAGACTACCACCCTCATGATTTCACGTTAGATCATAGATAAAAAATGCATTGACGCTTTCCAATATAACATGCATGATGACTCCCTATATACATATAAAATGTGTCACCTTGGAGAAAATGAAATATGCGTGGTTAGGTTCCTTGTCATTTCTCGCATACCGATCTCATGAAGGACGATGCATTTATAAGTAATATAGAAACCAGGTCGGTTGATCATGAGATATATGTAACATGACGATGTACGCATCCAACCTTGCCACTCTTTATGGCCTAGATGTTCAGAGCCCTTGAATAACGTTTCTACTACATACCCTCTGATAAATTTATGAGTTACAAAACAACTAGTTTTTATGTTGTAAGCCCCAACTAACCTTTCTTAGTCATGCCAATACTTATTCTCTAATCAGATGTTGTTTATTTAGACTCATGACCATAAAAATCAAAGTTTGTAATAAATAGTTTTGTTTTGAAAATAGTTCATAAAACATATAATTTGCGGGAATAGGTGATGTGTATGATACTCCGAAACACATCATAAATAGTTGGTTCTGAAACAATAATAATTGTCGTTTCGATAGTAAAAGTTCTTTTTTTTGAAAAACACATTCAAGTATAACATGTCAAATACTCGAAAGTAAAATCTTGAAGATTTTTACGCTTCTAGTGAATTGCTTCTTTTTTATTTATATATCACCTGGTACTCACATATCATTTCAAATTAAAGGTGTTTAGGATTATGATGAATAGTATTTACAACCTTGGTTATAGAGTACACATCCTAAAGAAAAGAAAGAAAGGCAGTCCTACCATTGGTTATATATCACCTGGTACTGACATATTATTGCAAATTCCTGATGAATAGTATTAGCGGTAAAGAAAAGAAATAAAGGCTATAACGTGTAATAACAGCATCCTAAAGCATCTGCATAAAAACTGTATTTTTTATGGTCCTACCATAGGTTTGGCCGTCTGGTCAAACAACAAGCAGTCCTTCCGTTGAATATTTATGGTAAGAAACCAATCAAAAAGGAATAAACTAATAGTAAATGGAAAGGGTTGATGGGGAGCCTTTGCACGCATGCATGCACAGCTGGATTTTTAATTAATGCATGCGCTGGGATTTCCTTTGATAAGCTTGTATGCAAATGAACCAGGGTGTGTGCGTGGTGGGAAGTCCGACTGGGCTGGTGCGTTGGTCTGGCCTGGGTACTGAATAAGCTATTCAGTACCCTGGGTACCAAATAGCGCTGGCCTATATATATATATATATATATATATATATATATATATATATATATATATATATATATATATATATATATATATATATATATATATATATATATATATATATATATATATATATATATATATATATATACGGCAGCGCTAATTCAGCGCGCTGGTCAGCCTTGTGTCAGAGTAGTATATCTCAGGTCGTTGGGTGGTATATTTGCTCTTTCGAGTGGTATATCTTTGCTTTCGAGATAGTATATCATAGAAATCAAAAGGCTACCCATGTGAGATGTCACTTTCGGTGTCAGGTGTGTCAGATGTGTCAGGATGTCGACATTTTAGATCGTTCTACACTAGTCTCTCATATACGATAGTGAATGTAGCTATATACTCTTCATTCAAATTTGAATTTTGATAAGATTGTGGATAAATTTTTTTTGCCAGCTTTGAATATACTTCATGATTGTTTACCCCTGAGAAAATTAAGATTGCAATGATATACTCCTCGGCCAAACACAATATATGACAGACTTGTGAATGTTGTGATATACTCTTCAGTCAAATACAATAAACTCTTACCATTGCAATGATATACTCTCATGGTACATAGCTATACTAATCCTAAGAACATTAGTCTTCTTTTTCCAAGCATAAAAGGGACAACAAAAAACAAGTTGTATATTACAAATTGCATTGTTGTATACATACATTTCACTGTTATACATTGGAACCTACTGACAAAAATCACAAACAAAATAAAAAAGACAAAAAAAAAACAGTTGTGTACTTCAAACTACTCGTGGTACATAGATATACTATTCTTGAGAACAATCGGCTAACAAAAACCAATTGTATACTCCAAACTACATTGTTGTATATAGATATTTCACTGCGTAAAGAACATCAGTCTTCTTTCAAGACAAAGGACAAGATATATACTACTTCAAAATACGTAGATATACTACTCCTAAAAACATCAACCTTCTTCTTCCAAGTACAAAAAAAGACAAGAAAAGCAAGTTGTATACTCCAAACTACTCCTGATACATAGATATACTACTCATGATAACACAACCTTCTTCCCGAGCATAAAAATGAGGAAAAAACAGTTGTATACTACAAACTATATTGTTGTATCCCATCATTTCACTCGCAATATACTCTCACAACCGAAGACATATATACCTCAGGCTTACTCATCCTAGAAAGTTCATCCTAGCAAAAGAAGAAAAAAAAAACACGGCTTCTATAGGGTTGTTTTTCTCCCTTCATGCATCTGGCCAAGATGAAAGAGCAGCTCCAAGCCTCCAATCAAAGATACAGGATGTCCCAGGTACAATTCCTGGTAAAGAAGTAGTCGGAATCAGTTGAAAATCCAAAGAAAAAAAATGCACGCTCATGTACAATTGCAAGCTTGCTAGCTTTTTCCTGCCTCTCTCCCTCGCGTGCATCTGGATAAGGTCAGTCATAGGAAAAGACAAGGACGTCACCTAGTGGAGCTTGTTACGTCGGAATGAGCCACTGCACATCGACGGTGAGAAGCCGGATGGCCTCCCGGCAGCGACGCGTGTCCATCCACGCCTGCTCGGCCGCCACGCGCGTCTTGTCTCCTCTATCCTCTGCCTGCAGCAGCGCCGCCTCTAGTTCCGCACCTCAAACGCGTGGAGCCCGCCATGGTTGCCGACGGCGCCGGACCTGGGCCCTGAATCTGCAGCAACCAGGGAGCGACGGGCAGAGCCGTGCTCGGTGCTTCCTCTGCCTCCAGCGAGGCCTCCGACGATGTGCCCCCAGCTCGAATCGATTAACCCACGAAGCAGCTCCTCAGGTCTACAGAAAGGGGAAAGAAGATTCAAATCAGATCCGATGAGAGGAAAATAAAAGAGAAAAACTAGATCTAGCGGTGCATGCGCATGTTAGCTCCTTCCTGCTTTTTGTTGTGTGCATCTTGACTGGATAAGCTCGGCCATGGGATGAAGACGAGGACATGAGGAAAAAAGGATTTTTTTATGGATCTTTGGGAGCAGCTGTTACCTGCACATGACCGTGTGAGCTCGTCGGGGCTGCAGCACAGGCTCCTCGCCACACGCGAGCGGCCACAGCGTCCCTCGCATGGAGCACGCCCTCACCAGCAAACGACGCCACACATGGAGCAGGCATGAAGCTCCACTCGACGGCGCATCCATGGATGACGGGGCCGAGCAACAGTGGCTCGACATCCACACGCGCGGCATGGGCTCGACGTCCAACAAGCTCGGTCGCCGGCGCCGCCAGGCCGCCGAGATCTAGATCTGGTCGGTGCTGCTAGATGGCAGGTGAGAGGAGGAGAGAGAACGGGTGGCTCAAAATGAGGATGAGGAGAGAGAACGGGTGGCTCAAAATGAGGATGAGGAGAGAGAAAAAAAGAATATCGTCCTATTTATAGTCCTCATTTTGAAATACTACTCTCTACGAATCAATATACAACCTGACACTGCGGGATAAATATACGATCAGCGGATGTTCTATATACTATTGCGTCTGATTTGGTTAGGCTGGACCAAATAGACCAGCGCGCTGAATATTATTCAGAGCGCTGGGCTCTGAATAGAATATATATATATATATATATATATATATATATATATATATATATATATATATATATATATAATGCATGTGTGTTTTTCGAAAGGATTTGTAAAAAAAAACAAAGGTCCTGACTTGTGCCGAGTGTATTTGCCAAAACACTCGGCAAAACTTTTGCCGAGTGCTTGAGAAAAGACACTCGGCAAAAGTGGTATACGTCGTGTATAGACTCGTCGAGTGCGCTTCCCCGAGTGCTACACTCGGCAAAACTTTTGCCGAGTGTATTGCGTGATTTTCCAAATCGAGGCACACTTGATCCTGCAGCTACCATCATGTCATTTGTGCTCCTTCTCTCGTGCTCCCTCCCCTAATACCCCTCCCATTCCATTTTTCAGGACTGCACCACCATACCCTAGAAAAGGCAAATCTCTCCAGCAGCCGCGCCCCTCTCTAGCTTTGAGCCTTGGAATCCCATCCCATGGCCTCCTCCGGATCCCACAGCCAGGGATCGAGCGTTGGCCATCCTCGCGGCTCTGGCGCCGCTGCTCGTGAGCGGAACGACGGCCTCCTCAACCCGGACCTCGCTCTCCTGCCGGCGGTGGACCTCATTATCTACCTCAACCTCAACCGGACCAGACAGTACGCGTTCATGGAGGTGATGCAAGTGCTCGCTGGGCGCGAGTATGTATCTTTCTATCAACATTTCATGAATTTTTTTGTTTTATTTCATCTCTCTTAATTGAAACTTCTAATTTTTGTGACTCCTATATGAGAAGTCACAGGTCTAGAATTTCCTCTAGTATTGCCTTGAATGCACCCCCCCTTTTATGCATAATTATTTCTACCATGAAGTGTGTGTGTGTGTGCGCGCATTCTGTGTGCTACATAAAATTCCACCATGATGTCTTGCATGTCCATTCAGTTCGAAGAAAGCAAAAGATTGACAAAACTAAATTACCATCACAAAAACAATAGTTAAAAAAAGTACAAGGAAATAAGCACCATATCATGATGCAAAATATTATCGAAAACATAAGTCCATTGCTTCCATATGCATAATTTGTTGTTTATCTTCTTTAATTGCATAAAGTTCTTCTGATTTTTTTTTTCCTTTCAAACCTTTTCCCACACATTCATCACTTATCTTCATGAAGGGTTGAACAATCGAATAATAAACTAATTAAACAGACAAAGGCATATAAACAGTAGAAAACAAAGTCATTAAGAGGCAACAGTATGATAAGCACTATTTGCTTCGATGTCTTTTATTCTGGATGCATGTAGGACTTCTAGCCCTTATTTAATGCATTGGGTCAATAAGGAGAAGTCTTGTCAAAGGCCCTGATTATCTAAAAGTGATTTGGCAAACAAATGATGGCAACCATGTTTTCTGAAGACAAGAGAACACATATGCTTAATGAGGATGAAATTAGACAGTCGGGAAGGCAAAAACCTTCATTTTTCACATTTTCCCTTGGATTGAGACAACCATGACATTTCAGATTCAGAAACCGCACAACTTCATCAATAAAATATGGATTAAGTACAGTTGCCGCCAGCTCAGTCACTCCAAAATGACCTAAAAGTTTGATAACGACGTCATTTGTTTTGCACTGAAAGGCACAAAAAGTACATGATTTGACACTGCTTAATATTGCTTACCATCACCATCACGTGTATTTTGCGATCCACAAGTATCAACTGTGGAGAACAATTTGGTAGTCCTAGCTTGGGACCGGTGACATCACTCGGTTCTATAATCCTTGCGCTGCTCAATTTTTCCCGAAATTTTTATAAAGAAGTTGTAATAAAATTAGCTCTGGACAGCACAAAGCAACAAATTATGAAATGATGAAATATAACAGAAGGTTTATCTTTGACCTCCGATAAATTTTTGTTACCGATAAAGTTTTCCTAGTTCGAGCCTTCGATCGAATCCCATGGCTTCCTCCTCAACCCCGAGCTCGACCGTCGGCCGCCCTACCGGCTCCGGCGCCGCCGCTCGCCAGCAAAACGACGGCCTCCTCAACCCCAAGCTCGCTCTCCTGCCGGCGGCGGACCTCGTGGAGCACATCAGCCAGCACTAGAACAGCCAGTACACGTTCGTAGAGGTGATGCACGTGCTCAGGTGCCAAAAATTGAACTGGGAATATTAACTTGAAAGCAAATATAGTGTTTAGTTGATCACAGGTGAACGCAAGAACTGATCCAAGAACCAACGACTCATGCATATCCAGATGTTTAGTTCATCACAGGTGAACGCAGGTCTAAAGCTGAAAACAGGAACCTAAGCTAGATGGAGAGTATCTCAGGTCAAAGGTCTATGTAATGGTCTCCCATAAAAATCTAGCTAGTGGACATTTAAAGAACAAATGTTCTACGGTTTCTGTGTTGCGACAGAAAAAAGCGATGTTTGTCCCCATTCCATCCCCTTTTGTTGAGATTATCTTTGGTAATGACCTTATTTTTAATCAAGAACCAAATAAAAATTTTATTTCAATGATATTTCCACTTTCTTTCATCTTCACACACACACACACACACACACACACACACACACACACACACACACACACACACACACACACACACACACACACAATGTGGGGAACATCTACTAGTGCTCGGACTCCGGATGTTGGATCCTTAGCAGCATGAAGAAAGGGTGGCTCCGGAGGGTAGGGAGAGTGTTGCATCCTTAGCATGACATCACCACACGGCACAAGAATGTTGGCCCAAGCCCAACTAGGTCAGAGCAGACAAAATAAAAACCCAGGGCAAAGAGAGAAGCGCGTGATTTTCCAAATCGGGGCACATACTCGATCTTGCAGCCGCCAGCATATGTCTTTTGTGCTCCTGCTCTGTTGCTCCCTCCAGTACTAATACCCCACCCATTCCATTCCCCAGGACTGCACCACCAAACTCTAGCAAAGGCAAATCTTTCCAGCCGCCGCGCCGCTCTCTAGCTTGTAGCCTTCGAATCCCATCCCATGGCCTCCTCCGGATCCCGCGGCCAGGGCTCGAGCGTCCCTGCCAGCAAAATGCTATGTACGAGGTTCGTGCGGTGCAGCATGTCCATGAGGTTGACGACCTCGTTCTCAATTGATTGATGCATTGTTGGAAGCAAGATCACGGACCTCGATGTGGGCATCAACGCCGACGCCCTGTGAAATGTCATGCGCTGGGAAGACTCCGGCGCCGTGCAGGCCCTGCTCGCAGCCAAGAAGCGCTACTGGGTAGAGATCAAGGTTTTAAATCTCCCGCTATAGCTGCCGCTAAAGCCCGCTATAGAATTTTGATGCAGTGTACCGCTATTTGTGTTCATGTACAAATTAATCGCTATCTCCCGCTATAGCCTGATTTAGCTCCGCTATTAGCTATTTTAGAGACATGCTGCTAAACCCCTTAGCCCGCTATTTAAAACATTGGCAGAGATCAACGGCCGGGATCAAGCCGCACCGCGCCGCCGCACTGCTGCCGGACCCCGACATGTACATCTACGTGATCATAGAGGACAGCGTGGACCCCGAGCTGGACATGGAGTATGCGGCGGCGCTGCGCGCCATGGAGGATGTGTGGGAAGAGAACGTCAAGCTGCAGGAAGCCAAGCTGTGTGACGACTTCGTTCCAGTGCCCGCCCAGAACCAACGAGTCAAGCTGCAGGAAGCCAAGCTAAGCTCTATCGGCGTGCAGTGCAAGAACCAACAGACCAAAGCTTTTTGGGAAAAAAAAGAAGAAGACCAAAACCTCCTATAGTTAGGCTCGTGAGAGAAGAGAGTGAGGGGGGACTGTTGCATCCTAAGCATGAAGGCACAAGAATGCGGGCCCAAGCCCAACTAGGTAGGTCAGAGTGAAAAAAAAAACAGGGCAAAGAAGCGCGTACGCAGGGGCGGAGCCAAGGGGGGGCTGGCAGGGGCCATGCCCCCCCCCCCCTCCCCCCCCAATGATTTGTGCAAACGTGCTGTAGCTAATTAATATTAATAATCTGGCACTTAGCACATGAGATTAGTTACTAAGAATAGCTCTGTCCAGAACAAATTAAGCAGCTAGTAACACTGTAATGTGCAAGAGATAGGTACATGTGATCGTTTTTCTCGACAAACGATACATTTGTTTCAATTTTTGTATACGGTTTGCTTGCCCGGCCCCCCCTATCGTGTTATGCTAGCTCCGCCCCTGCGCGTACGTGATTTTCCAAATCGGGCACACTCCATCCTGCAGCCGCCAGACAACATGTCTTTAAATTTTCTGCTCGCCCTCCCTCCAGTACTAATACCCCACCCATTCGATTCCCCAGGACGGCACCCACAAAACCCTAGCAAAGGCAAATCTTCTCCAGCCGCCGCGCCCATTTCTAGCTTCGAATCCCATCCCATGGCCTCCTCCTCAGGATCCCGCGGCCAGGGCTCGAGCGTCGGCCGTCCTCGTGGCTCCAGCGCCGCCGGTCGCGAGGGGAACGACGGCCTCCTCAAGCCCGAGCTCGCTGTCATGCCGGCGGTGGAGCTCATGGAGTACCTCAGCTGCCACTGGAACAGGCACTACGAGTTCGTGGAGGTGATGCACGTGCTCACCGAGCGCGAGCGCCGGCTGGCCGCCACCGAGGCCGAGATCCTTCACGGGTGTAATACCCTACTTTTCAAAGCCAAAAGAAAAAGGAAAAGAAGAAAAACAAATAAATAAATAAAGATCAAAAAGAGACAAAATCACTCCAAATTTGAACCTTTTCTAAACCCTTACCTTCCATGAATTTTTCCAAAATAAAAATTCACTAAATAATTGAACATGGTTTGAATTTGAAATTTTTGGAAAATAAAATATGTGCTCAAGTGCTTGTGTTCATTTAAAAGTTCACTAAAATTTGAACTTTTCGAATTTACAACAAATTAAATAAATTTGATCTAGTTTGAGCTAAGGCACATTCAATTTTCGAAAGTTTGAATTTTAAAACCTGCACAATCTTCACCAAATGCATTTCTGTGATTTATTTGATTTGTTTTGAGAGTTTGATCAAACCCTGTCCTTGTTTGAATTTGAAATCTTTTCAAATTCAAATTCCAGAAAAGATTAAAGCTTCTCCTATTCTACCTTCCTCCCTGGGCCGAAATCCCCCTCTGGCCCAGCCTGCCACTTCTCTCCCGCGCGTGGGCCGTTTCCTTCCCCGGCCCAGCGCCTCGGCCCAGTCGGCCCGCTCCTGTCTCCGCCTCTCCGAGTCACCGACAGGTGGGCCCGCCCTGTCGGTCGTCGTCTCCGCGTGGCGCGCCGCCGCCCGCCGGCCCCTACCGCCCCGACCCGCCTCCGCCGCTCCCGCTGCCTTGCCAGAGAGCGCCTCCGTAGCCGCCACGGAACTGCCACCCATAAATCGAGCCCGCGGCCCTCCTTCCTCCCTCCTCTGCGCACTCTCCCTCTTTCCCCCTCTCTCTCTCTGACCTAGGGTTCCGGTCGAGCTCCGACGAGCTCTTTCGCCACCTCCCGTCCTTCTCCGTCGCCATTGAACCCGCGGTGAGGCTCTCCGCCCTCCTCTCTTCCTCCTACACCCCTCTTTCTTCCTCCTCCCTTCTCGCTCATGTCTCGCACCAAGCTCCGCCATGGCCGCCACCTTCCTCCTCGTCGCCGGCCGCCTCCGGCCACTCCCCGGCCTCTTCGCCACCACGAGAAGCACCCCCGTGTTCCCCTCTCTCTTCTCCACCCCTCCCTCCTCTCTCTCCTAGCTCGCGCGAGCTCGTCACCGAGCCGCCACCACCGCGCACCCTTCCCCGTCGACGCCGGCCGCCCTCCGTCGCTCTCTTGCTCGACGGAGCCCACGGTGAGGCTCTCCGAATGTCCCTCTCCCTATCCCGTGCCTCCTTCCCCTCTCTTTCGGCTCGCGCGCAAGTTTCCCAGTGAGCGCGCCGCCATGCCCAACTCCGGCGAGCCATTCCCGGCGCTCCACCGCTCCCCGTCGACAACACGTGCGCCTCCCAGCTCCGCCATCGCATCCTCTCTCTCCGCGACGAGGTTCCACGGCTCCTCGTCCACCCTACGCGACGGCGGCGAGCACTCCGGCCAACTACCGACGCGCGTCTCCCTCTGGTCCACCATGGACCGGTGGACCGCCGCCCATCCCCGGTCTACGGACCCCGTGGACCCAGTCCACCGGGTTTTCTCATTAAAAATAAATCCTTTCCCAATTATGACGTCAGCCAGCGCAATAAAAGGATTTTCCAATTGAAAAATAATTCCAGAAATCCTTGAAAATTCACAGGGCCTGCAATTTTGCAGATAGGCCCCTGACCTTTTCAAAAATCTTGTTTAAGCCCTGCATTTTTACAGAAAAGTACTTAAACTTTTCTGTAATTATGTTTTAACCCCTGACTTTTTACACCCAGACCCCTAAACTTTTCCATAATTACAGATAGGTCCCTAGACTTATTCTGTAATTACACTTAAGCCCTCAAAAACCCTTTTATAATTACAAATTAGCCCTCCAATCTTTAAATGTCCATATCTTTTTAACCCGAAGTCCGTTTTGGGTGATTTTTGCGCCCACGGGTTCGTGGAATCGCGAGGTACCTCATGGTACTATCCATGGAGCCCCACACTAGGTTTAGAAATCTTTACCTCCTAAAATATCTCTCACTCCGTATATCTTTTCTCAGCAGAACTTGCGATGATCACTCATGTCGCAAATATCTGCGCATGTAGACCTAACCCATCCTGTGATGCTATTCCGCCTAATATCTTCCGCACCTCTCAATTCATCTTCGTATAACATATCCAATCTTTTGCTCGCTAGCATTAAACCTAGCGATCATTCGTACCATTTCACTTCCAACCTAGTACCCTTATCTTATCGCAAACAAAATCTCGAACCTAACCTAAATCAATCATCACTCGATCAAACCTAACCTAGTATCCTCGCTCAACCCCTTTTGATTTATTGCTCTGCTCTTATAATTGATCTTTTAATGGATTTTATTGGAGTTATCTGGTATTTTAGTTGCCAGCTGCTTTTATTTGAATTTGGCATTTTATCTGCAGCCATGCATTCATATCGCGCATAATCACGTACACCCGCTGCATACAACTTCGCCTGCATTCATGCATGTTCTTTTTTATAAGAAATAATATAGAAGCTTGCATATTAGATATGCACGCAATCACCATCAATAGAGCATATGCATCTCATCATCTTCACCCTAAGGTGTCCACCCAACGACGACCATATGCATAACCACACACCCATGTTCATATATTAGAGAAAATAGATAACTAATAACTTGTCTAGGTGAATATGGCCCTTACAAGGCCAGGTATATCACCTATGACATGTAACCTGCTTTGCATTAAATATGCTGCATCATACATGGCTCTTGTCTCTCATTCTTCACTGAAGTTTCTTTGATTCTTAATCGAAGTTAATTGGGTCTTATCTGGTTTTCATCGATCTTTATTTCTTTCGCTCTTTTATTTATTTTTGCGGTAGTTTATGCGTACTGTTTTATGCGCTAGTTTACACGAGAATCGAGGAAGAACCAGAAGGATTCGAAGAGCTGCTGAGGACTTCAAGCTCGAAGACCAACTCGGAGAAACAAGCCTCGAGTCAGAGTTTAAAAATTAGGAAAGCGATTTCCAGGCAAGCCCTAACTCCCATTGATCATGTTGATCCTATGTTTGCAAATAATCCTACTTAGAGCTTGATTTCAAATGAAGCATGCATGGTATTTAAAGATGATTTAAAATGCTTAGAACGACCTGAGTACTTGTTGATAGCCATGCCTTGATTTTGCTTATCCTAATCTCCTTGATAAACCTAGGAACCACCATCATTAATTCTTAATGATGAGTGGATCAATATGCTGCTTAGGAATCATTCACCGTGTACTTAATAACTTGACACACATGCTTTTGTGTAAAAATGTGTGCGTGTGCTTGGTGTTGGGTGAGTAAAGTGAAAATGGGTGGGACTAGTAAGTGCAACCCATAGTGGGGGTATGTTTTAGACGGGTGCAAGCGAGGTAGTCCTCAGTGGGGAGGCTATCTCTGGGACGCTACTCCTCGCAGGAGGGTAGCTATTGAAGATGCTTGCATCGGTCGTATAAGGACCGGTTCTTGTGCCGTCTGGCCTAGCAGCAGTGCAACCACGAGGCCCTATTATGGGTAGGGTTTGGAACCACACCCTACCAGTGATCGCCCGGTACCACCAGGAGGCAGGGAGTTGCAACCGGAAGCCAGGAGAGGATCTTGACGAGATTGGCGTCGGGTCTGGCAAGTGAAAGTTGATGGCCATGATATTTATATTGAAGTGAAGCCCCTGGTCGCTGATTTTCCGGGGTGGTACCGAGGTGACACTGAGCAGGTACGGGACCATTAGTATCCAGTTTCCGAACCAGTGCACTGGGGAGGACTGGGTACCCTTGTGGGGAAAGTGTACAACCTCTGCAGAGGATAAGAATCTATCCGGATAGCCGTGTTCCACGGTAT
Organism: Eragrostis curvula; assembly: GCA_007726485.1. NCBI lineage: Eukaryota > Viridiplantae > Streptophyta > Magnoliopsida > Poales > Poaceae > Eragrostis > Eragrostis curvula. The sequence continues at coordinate 21,798,137 of CM017442.1, forward strand.
TGGAGATCGCGAAAGCCATGACCACACAATGATTAGATTTTTCTGCGTGAGTTATCCTTGGCGTGTGTGTTTTTGGAAATACGCCGGTTTGGAGCCGTGCGCTGGTTTCCTGCCAGCATTAAAAATTGAGGAACTGGCGGGATTGAACCATTATCTCCCCCAGGGCCGACCAACCCCACTATATGATAACAATCCTGACTTAGTTTGCGAACTGGTTTTGTTTTTCAAAAATAACCCTTGCATAAAATTGGCTTTCCGCCGATATGTTAAACCTCAGCCTCATCCTTGTTCATACCCTTGCATATTTTACCCCTTGTGTTAGGGTTTGCTGAGTACATTATGTACTCACGGTTTGCTCTTAACGTTTTTAGTGAGAGAAGCTTTCGTAAGAGTCGACGGCGATTGGTTTTCGTTCTCCACTCAAGTCTGCCTGTAGGCTTGGGCCGTGTTTCCGCTGATTGTCTGCATCACCATTAGTCGGTCGGACGGACTTGGATAGTTCAGTATCCTTGTCGAACCGCCATTAAAGGTGATATCTCAGGTATTATAATATTTACCTATACGAAGTATGCTTTCGATTACCATATCTGTGTTCTTGTGCGTATCAGCTACTGATCCAGGGACTGATACGTGGTGCACAACATGCTCCAGAAATTGGGGTATGAACACCAGCGCAGCACGGGTCTATGCGGGTCTACGCAGCACGGGTCTACACCTTGTTAGATGGAATCTACATGCATTGTCTGTTCGTTCTATGTACAATGCAATGATATGCATTGTAAAGGTAGAGAAAACTGAAAGGACTTGAACAAATAGAACCATCCCCACTCCAAGGGGTGTAGGTTTAATTTTAAAGTAATATGACCAGTGATTTTCAGGAAAACAAATAATAAGCCTGCAGGCCGAAGGTAAATATTTTCTTTGTCTAAAGTCAAAGTCAGAGTCAAATACATGAAGCAGGAGGTGTCGGCACCTTGCTGCAAATCTTGAGCTGTCAAAATTAACATTGATTACAATCTATGTTCACTCATAAAAATCAAATAAAGAAAATATGCTCAGGCTGAAAGACAAATTTATCATATTATCATGCTTTTATATTTATGACATTTAATTATCATTTAAGTGTTCACGCTACTGAAAATTTCAGCCCATAGCTAGTTCCTAATATTAGAATTTGAAATCATTTGATTCTAAACCGTACTTGTATGGAAATTGTAATAATTTATGAAACACAAAATAATACAACACAAAGGAATTTAATGTTGAAATAATAATTTTTTCCTTCTTATGTCTTTTCCGTTCCCAACATCATTGAGCTGGATAACAACTCTCCCATTACATAATCTGCAGCCATTAGCAGAGTTCAATTCATAGAGCAAACAAATGTTATGTGATCCATATATAGTATAGCCTGCTGCTAAATTTCCATAGGTGATGAAGGAGTAACTTCATGGTGACAACAGAAATATGTTTAAACAACATTTTGTTTCTTGATCACTGTTAATATTAAAGGGTTTCTACATAACAATTGAATTCTTTCTATTCCTTTAAATTCTAGATCTACACATGTTCATGGCCCAAGTTATTTTCTTAATCATGTAATGTTTATTCCTTTTTTTTGTGAAAAAATCATGTAATGTTTATTCTCCAAGCAGTAATGTACTCAGATTGTTCTTGGTTCGAACACTAGTCTCTTTTGCATAAGTACAAAGGACAATGCACGGCTGCTACAAGGAGCTGGGTGGCTGAGGGAGGTGACGAAGGACTTTTCCAAGGTTGCGAAGTTGGGCTCTGAAGGTAAAGAACAGCAGACAGGGTCTCATGAAGAGGGGGAGTCATTCTTTTGTGCTGGAGATATTTCATTGTTTGTTTTTTCAGCTGCAAAACTCTCCTTATCTGTGTCAGGTTTCCAGTTTCTGCAGTTGTAACGCTTTAGGCAGATCCTGCCAAATGGGGTTGATGGCATGTCCCGTACATGTCATCACCGCCGAGTTTTCAGTTTTTATGCTGGCACTAAACGTTTTTGGGTGCGTGTAATGGTGAACGGTTTGTCTAATAAAAACTGAGGGTCCATCCCTTTTCTCAAAAAAATGTTTATTCAGATAGTGTAATAGAACGATTTTATTTTTTTGTGAGACATATATGTTGTTGAATTTTTTTGTGAGACATATATGTTGTTGAATCTACTACCATACATGCATCTAGTTTAGTTAGACACAGCAAAGGCTTACATGCAGCCAGTCAACCAGAGTTCACATATTTTTGGCCTCTGCACTTCCTTTCTGCAGGAGGGCATACATGTGTCTGTACTACTTTATGCAGGAAATGGACTTGGCATCAAAATTACTGAGATGGGCTTTGTATATAACATGTCATGACCACAAGTTTTACTGATGTTGCTCGGTTCAGTAATGAAGTTTGAAAACATTTTTATGGCCCAATGAGCCTTGATTTGTTTCTAAAAGAAGGGCATGAAATACATAATCATCCCAGTGCACATCCTAGTAAGAGTAATATATTATGGATACAGTAAGTGGGTTTGAAGTAAAGTAACCCATGAACGTACTGATATTCGTATTTCAGCTTGTTATCCTCATTTAGCAGAGATACATCATAGTCATAACTTCAAAACAACGCCTCTTGGTTCCTGGATCACATTGTTTTTAAACATTGCTACTAGGAACCTTGTACATGAATGGATATATAGAGTTAAGAGACGTGGTGGTAAATGTCTCGATGGATCCTGAGGAGATGAACTGAACTATAAAATGAGAACAAACAACATCAATATAAACTGGCTTCTAAAAAAAATGTCTAATCAGTAGCCTAGAGGTTAGAACCTGTAAGACATCCTTGCAATAAGCCTGAATCTAGCTAGACACACAGCATGACTACATCGAAAGGAAATATATATCAAATGGAATACATATATATATGACAGTTGACAAGGCAAAACAACGTGTTGCATAGAAATATCAACTTAAACGAGAAACATACAATCAAAGAAATCCATGAGCGCCAGATGTGGATACATGCGAGCTAGGGGAGACCTAAACGAAGAAATACCCAACGAATGAAGACTGCGGAGATTGAAAAAAACAAGGGACGAGAAAGGACAACTGGGGCGGGTAAAGAGATCCAGCGACAATGAAAGGTGACAGCGCGAGTTCAACACCACCAGGGCACCAGGATGAAACACACAGGCACCATTCGGGATTGGTTTATCTCCGGCAGGTCTAGCTACAACACCATTCGGATTTTTTCGGACCTAATTTCAGACAAATTTCGGTCATATTCAAATTTTTGTTTGAAAAATTACGCCCCGAAAAATCGGAAAATCGCTGATTTCGGTCTTATCGCCTGGTCCCGAAATTTTTTTTAAACCGACAGTCTGAACACTGCTTTCCACACCTGTGCACCATGGCTTCCTCCGCATCCAGCCGCCAAGGCTCGCGCGGCGGCTCCGGCGCTGCCGCTCCTGCTCGGGACGACGGAGGCCTCTTCGACCCCAAGCTCACTGTCATGCCGGCGGCGGAACTCATGGAGCACCTCAGCCGCCACCGGAATAGCCAGCAGGCGTTCGTGGCGGTGGGGCGCGTGCTCGCCGACCGCGAGCGCCGCCTGGCCGACGCCGAGGCCCGGTTCCGCGCGGCGAACGAGATCCTCTGCGAGCGCCGCCGCGGAGGAAGAGGGCCTCCGCGACGTGATCCGCCGTACCGTGGACACGGAGCTCAGGGCCAACGACGCCGAGTTCGCGCGCCTGCCGTCGTCGGATTCCGGCGCCTCTGGATCCCGCTTCAGTGCCTCTGGATCCCTCTGCCTGCTGCTGCGTCGGAGCAAGATTTTGAGCACGGTCACCATGGCAGCGGCAAGAGGAAGGATGCCGGGGCGTCGTCCAGTGGTGCTGCTGGCAGGAGCTCGACGACGACCACAAATCTTGAGGTGACGCCACAGGAAGGTAAACAATATCTGATGCATCTAAAGTTCTCAATCATTACCAATTTTCATTAGGAAAACGATAGTGGTACGAAATAGATGGGCAGCTCCCGTGCCATCTATTATTAGTATAGGTTACTTAAGCGGAGCCCATTGCTCATTTGCACCTTTTATTTTTATTCCCTCGGAACCTGCACGTCGTCCCTATTCTGTATGTTTATCTTATACTGTGCCAATCGAGAATACGTAATTTCTACAGTTGGTTATAAGAGTGTGATGGGTCGATTTGTACGGCACTTATGCAATGAGTCTGGAGGCAAGGTGTGTGTACATGCTCGTATGCTTGTAGTCTAACAGAGATCAATCAAGAGTTTTGCTTGCACCATATAGGCTAGTCTGGGCATTGCAATGTTTGAGCAATGCAACGATAAGACTAATTTTTTTTTCCCAAAGCTAAAGTTTATAGCTTTAAAACATCTGGTATGTTGCTCAGTGCTCACGAAATCAGATAGAGGGAGAGAGACTGAAAGGATAGGAGTGGGGTTGCACCATGCATTGGGGAAGTGCCACTGGCTTTGTAGGAACTTCGTAGAGCTTTTCTTCGTACGTGTAGCAGAGTCCTTTTCATTATTGGTTATTCATTGATACTTGCACGTAGGTAGCTGCAGAATGTCCTGTTGGTCGACATTCAGCATCATCTGTGAAGAGCTTTGGTAGTAGTGATTGCACCTATTGAGAAAATCCTAAGCAGTATTCCTTTCAGTTTTTGTGCAATGATGCTATGATGTTTTCTGATTTGTACATTAGTTTGTGTAGTTTGTGATGTTAAAAGGTTTGGGGCAATTTTTTTCTGAATTTTTGAATTCGATTTTGATTTGGAGAAAGTTTGATCTTACTTCATTTGTTTTTCTGAACAATTTCCTGTGTCAGGTGGACACGATGATAACAAGGTGATACGTCCTACTACCATGATTTTACGACATATGTTCACTCCAGCTGAGTTGAGAGTAAGTAGCTCTTGACTCCAGAAATATGTAGTCTGTTGATCTGAGACTGGGTTTACTTGCACTTTATTTTATATTATTCATTTCAGATGAATTGCTCTCCTGATGTTCATGCTTGATATTGGTAAGCTAAGAATGTCACAACCTTGCAGGCTGATGACGAAATTCTTCCAGAGCTGGAAGCAGATGTTAGTGACGAATGCTTCAAGTTTGGTCCAGTGGACAATGTCAAGGTAATGATTAATTCCACCTTGTTTGCAGTTATAGATTTTCATAGAGCACTCTGACACAATGCCTGTTGCTAAATTTGCATGTTTCTGCATGCAGATATGTGGAAATCATCCACAGGGTGTCATTGGTGACATTCAAAAACCGGAAAGATGCTGTCAAATGCATAGAAAAGATGAATGGAAGATGGTATTTTTTTTTTCTTGTTCATTCTCTTTCAAATGTATGGATGTTAGCATAATGTTGAAATTGAACTGTTGGCTTCCGTGTCCAGTTTGTTCACACCACATGAATCTTGATTGTATCAGATGGCTCACTGATTATTCATTTAACAAAAATATAGTCATCTGGATATCAACTACCTGTTGCTTAGTCATTTTTCTGGATTTATATGTGCTAACAATAAAAGAAAATAATCCTTCCTTGCAGGTTTGGTGGGCGGCAAGTCCATGCAAGCGAAGATGATGGTTCAGTTAACCATACTCTGGCCCACTTGCAATGCTCGTGATGTTTGTACTGGCAAATCTCTGATGGTACGGTTGTATGATAAAGGAGGTAAAACATTACTCCAGACTCTGCTCGTCAGCAGAAAGCAACCGATGATACAATTCGGCGCCTATTATTGTAATGTGAGAAAATCATCTAGCAAAAAGTGTTTTAATTTCTGCACAAGCATTACCAGTGTTTGACGATATTTTGAAATGTACGCATGGGTGTTTATTTAGCGTTCATATTCTCCGATTCTCGTACCACTATCAAGTATAAAATAATGAAGAAGCTTCAAAGACTAAAGCATGGGCAATTGGACGTACATGTGCCAAGCTAATTCGCATGCAAGTATATGTGCTCACTGACTCGTCTCTTCTCCCCAATACGTACATGCATTTCTCTTGGTCCACAAGTTAGCCAGCGCGCGGCACGCCAAAGCCGGGATAAACATCCAGAAGCTGTTGCATCTATCAATTCGCAGTTAAGAACGAAATTCCCGAAATTCGCCGATTATCCAAAATTTTGGGCCGAAATTTTTCAAAAAGAATTTTGAATTCGACCAAAATTTGTCCGAAATTTGGTCCGAAATAATCCAAAAATTTTGAACGAAATTCGGCGAATTTCAGTGAAATTTCGGTGATGAAAAACAGAGGAAACAAACAGATTAAATACTTTAGTAGCCCCAACGCAAAATTACAAGTCCGAGCAACAAAAGGATTATAGTAAATAAGTCTGAATTAGAAAAGCAAAAATTACAGTAAATACATGCTGTAGTGTTGGTTACCACTGAAATTTACTACCATTTGACGACAGAGCAACTAACATTATTATCGATCCCTAACAATTAAGCCCAATCACTCTCGCACAAGGAATATCAGCGAATCAATCACAAAAATCGAAAATCAGTGCATCTCCATCGAAAATACATCAACCAGAACCTGCTGCAGCAGCACCATTGCGGCATTGCCTCGATTCCTGCCGCCGCCGTCGCCCCCAACGCTGCTCCCATTCACGCAAGCATAAGTTGCTCACCTGCGGCCAACATGACAGGAGTGTGTAGTCCTGCACCATCTGTGCCTTGCCCGTCGGGGTCGGGGGCACAAATCCATGGCCGAATTTGACTAGAGAAGTGAAGATGAGAGAGGGATTTGGAAGGCTGCGGAGGAGAATGGAGAGGAGGAGAGAGAAATAAATTTTGAGGCGGCTAGGGTTTTAGATGGAATTCTATACACTTGGGGATGCATCTATGGGCCAGTTGGGCCGTGTTGGGAACAAAACAAATTCGAATCGGGCCGAAATATTTAGCCCGATAAGGAATTCTACCGGTCACCAGCGATATAAACGAATTTCGGCGAATTTCGGCCGAAAGTTTTTTCACTGTTGCTCAGCGCCTCTTGCCCTGCCATCCGCGCACGATGGTCCGGGCTCCGTGTTCAATGTTGTATAGCCTTTGATTGGATGCACGCCATCCGCGAGACCAGAGATCTTGTGGCTTAAGTGGACGCCGTCATGGAGGGCGCGCACACCTGATAGGCAGTGCTAATGCCTAATACTAACCAAAGTCATCCGATCATCCTGTGCCTTAATTTTATTTGACATAAAGTACAAAAGATTTGTAATATCATTATAGTAACTAGCATGAAAGCCCGCATGCATAATTGTGTGGCTAGCACTTTGACCGGCCGGTTTCTTAATTACACATATACAGTAACTAAATCTATAAACATACAGTGAGCATAAAAATGTATAGCTGCAGATTTCCGTAATTATCATATCTCCACATAGTATACACATAATTATCTTGGAAAATTAAAAGAATACATAAAATAAATTACTAAACATTGTGCAATTTCTATCCGCAACAGCGTGCTGCAATTCTAATCTTCCTGAAATCCTTATTGAACACCTCCGCACTCTAACCAGTTCCTTGCTTCCATCATCTCAGACTCTGTGTACTTATAAATACACACCCAGGACGCAAAATAATTTGGGCATATGAGATAGGCAAATACAAATTACTAGTATGATATTGATCTGACAGCACGAATTGTGAACTGAAAATTAACTAACTTCATGGACTAACGGACTAACTGCACAAGATTGTAGATAACTAACTTCAGGAGCAAAAATCCTATGACAGAGAGGGCAACTCACTCTGCAACGAGTTCCTGGTCGAGGTCGGAAGAGGGCCCTGGCGGCGGGGAAAGAATGGGATGTAGGAAATATTTAGGGTTTCCTATAAAGTAATTTGTATTTGCCAACCAAAATAAATAAAGACGAATTCAATGCTAGGAGTTGCCTATATCCTGCAGAAGAGCACCCAGTAATCAAACACCACACAAATCAGAAAAAACAAAATTGTGCAGATTGATGAGAATCAGGTACAATGGCCGAGCACAACCAGCACCCTCCTCTGCTTTCCATCAACACCCGAGAGGCAGCTCCCTCTACTACCTCTCCTCCACGTCGCCGCAGGCCGTTGTGCCTCACCCCAAACAAAATTATTTGGAATTTCACAAGGTTTCCTGTACTCTTCAGTGCAGAGAAGGATACCGATGAGAGCCATGTTGGGGGAATAGGCTTCCTCATAGGTGAAGCGAAGCCTCCAACGGGTTATTACTGTCATGTCTTGATTCGGCCTAGCCCCCAGACGGGTTATGCCTGTCTTGTCCTGTCCTGATTAGGCGAAGCCCCCTGACGGGTTATGACTGTCCTGTTATCTTGAGGAAAGCGCTCTTGCCAGTCTACGCTGCTGGACGAAGGCGAGAACCCATGCTTCACCCTTAGGTCTCCCTTACATGTTGTTCGACGAAGCCCTCGATTGCCCGTGATGCCGGGCGAAGAGTGTTGATACGACCGAGATCCCTGGACAGAGCAAATAATGTCGCTGGCTCATGGCCTCCAGAACTGTCCCCATTTATAGACCCGACCCGCAGTGTTACATAGTGGATTACAAAAGACCCCTTCGTAGGTAACTTAGTACCCTTCGTATGTAGCTAAGCCCCTTCGTATGTAGCTAAGCCCCCTTCGTATGTCCTTGGGTTGTATTCTATCTTGGGCTTCTTTACAGTGGCTTCTCTATGAGTTAGGTAGCGACCATGAGATATCTCCCCAACATTAGCCCCTCATCTGGGACCGCCTTATGGAACATTGGGGCGGAGCAGATGCAAACTCTTGTGGATCCCTAGCAAACTCTTCTTCTTCTTATTCTTCTTCTTCTTCTTCTTCTTCTTCTTCTTCTTCTTCTTCTTCTTCTTCTTCTTCTTCTTCTTCTTCTTCTTCTTCTTCTTCGTCTTCGTCTTCTTCTTCTTCTTCTTCTTCTTCTTCTTCTTCTTCTTCTTCTTCTTCTTCTTCTTCTTCTTCTTCTTCTTCTTCTTCTTCTTCTTCGGTGAAGTGTCTCCTTATTACTCGTTAGTCGGAGCCGATCTTGTATGTGATCGAGTATTTGGGCTTTGTATTCTTGAATGTCCAAGGTTGCGGATGATTTGAGCTCCATTTGTGGGAGCTTGATGGTGATGATCTTTGTGACTTGGAGGGCCGAATGGTGAAGACGACGTGAGCCCCTCAGGCGCACATAGAAGTAGTCGAAGTTGAGTGTACGGGCTTCACGTTTTGGAAGTCCGAAGGTGAAGTCGACGTGAGCCCCTCAGGCACATGTCGAAGTAGTCGAAGTCAAGTGTACGGGCTTCGCTTCATGGAAGGCCGAGGGCATATTTGCAAATGCCAAGGGTGAGGTACAGAAAGATAACTCCTTTGAGTTATGTACGTTAAGTCGATCGAGAAATTTGATTCCTGCAAGATAGTCTTAATGTACCATAAGAGGTTTTAGCCCTTAGATCTGAGTCAGTAGATGAGTTGCCTTGTTCTGAGGTCGACGATTTTTTTACTCTCTGTAAAGATATGCAGTGGAGAGAGATTGACGCTTGATAGATATGTGTCCAATGGATAAATATTTTTCGTAGATTTGATACTTCGATAGTCGAATGAAAAAGCAATATAACTTGGAATGCTTTGTCATATTGTCAAACTTTAAATGCTTCACCATATGGATAGATACTTTCTCAAGTGATAGTATATATGCTTCGACAAATGAGTCATATGTATTTTGACATGGATGCTTCGTATTTGATGGATTAAACTTTAAACTATTAATTCGTTTGAAGGATGACACCTCTGATTTAAGTGTGAGAGCCTTCGTTCGTGGACTTTTAGTTCAATAATCATTTGTATAATGACACCTTTGACTAGGTGTGAATGCCTTCGTTTATTAACTTTTAGCCTGATAGACATTTGAAGGATGACACCTTTGACTTAGGTGTGAGTGCCTTCATTCATGAACTTTTAGTTCGATAGTTGTTTGAAGGATGACACCTTTGACTTAGGTGTGAGAGCCTTTGTTCTTGAACTTTGAGTTCGATAATCATGCTTCCTCTAAGCCTTATGTGGCTTGACTTTATTTCAAGGTGCATCACCCTTTCTTGAGGTGAGTGGCCCTTCGTTTCTTTTTCCTTCCTCTGAGCTTTTAGCCCAAATCATATGTGAGCTTTTAGCTCATCTTTCATGTATTTTCTGAGTAATGGTTCGGAGAGGCGAAGGTTTTTTATTGTGCTCCTTGAATGCTCAAATTCAAAGCAGATATAGATATTCGAATAGAGAATCATTAGATGAACTTATGAATTGCGAGTGCAAGTATTGTAGATGCTTCATCCTATGAATGATCCCTGACTCATTCATGGAATGAATTGATTCCTTGTGTGCGAGTGAACGTCATGATTATATGTAATTGACATATGAAAGACGTAGATGCATTTAATATATGCGAAGGTAATTCTGTTAGATGTACGTACTTGGTGTGAAGATAGTGGGTTTTTCTTCATCAGCATTGTTGAGACGACAGAGATCTCTGGATGGAGCAAATGATGTCGCTGGCTCGTGGCCTCCAGAACTGTCCCCGTTTTAGTGGGGCTCTGGTCCTATTTAAAGACCCGACCCGCAGTGTTACATAGTGGATTACAAAAGACCCCTTCGTAGGTAACTTGGTACCCTTCGTAGGTAGCTAAGCCCCTTCTTAGGTAGCTAAGCCCCTTCGTTTGTAGCTAAGCCCCTTCGTAGGTAACTTAGTACCCTTTGTATGTCTTTGGGCTGTATTATATCTTGGACTTCTTTACAGTGGCTTCTCTATGAGTTAGGTAGGGATCATGGGATATCTCCCCAACAAGCCAGGCCCATAATCTTGTGTTCCCCCCTTTTCATGAACTGAGGCTAAGAACCACACTAACAATTCAAGAATGCTAGAGGAAAAAATGAGCCCGGCAATGCAATTAAGCAAACGAACTTAAAAAAATCTTGCTCTTATCAGCAAGAGCAACAATCTACTCGAATGCATTAACCGGAGCTTTCCATGAATCGACCTTCTTCGCCGTTTATTCCCATTCACACAAGGCTCATTAGTTTGAAATTATTCACAGCTAGCTAGAAGAATATTAAAGTAAAAATTTGCTGATTCTACGCCTTAAAAATAGCTTCTGAAATACAACCATTTGTGAAAACTAAAACAAAATTAAGAAGCTTAAACTTACTGTTGTTTGGCTTCAACATCCTTGTTAAAATCAATGTCATGTTCGCAACCAGAGCAGGAACCTAATTGAGGAAGAGTCTCATCTGTGTAAGAAAATGTCATATTACTATATACACATGAAAAATAGGCAAGGGGAAAGTCACCTTATGGATGCAAGAATGCATGTGATCTCCTTCCAGGTAGAATACCCGATCTTGTATCCCAGAAGGCATGGAGCCCTCCATATGAACTGGAAGCTGGCTGACAGACAACCCGAACCTGCTCCCTTAGATGGAAGTAACCAGATCTCATGCTTCTCATGCAAACCTCGAAGGTAATCAAGAGTAACACCACCCTCCTCAGAGCTTTTCCGAATCATCATTCTTTTGTGGCAAGTGTCAGGGCTAGCTCTCAGTTAAATAAAACCGTCAGGGATATAACCTGGGAGTGATGACACAATAACTGGATCAAACCATGAGCCATAGATGCTTATCTCCATCTCATTCATCCAGTTTGATTCATGAACAGAACAAAAAAATACCTGAAAATAATAAACAATTTTGTTCCTTGAATGGGGCAAACTAAAGACAATAGAACAGATCAAAGTGAAATCAGAATATATCAAAGCTTTGAAGACAGCAACAATAGACCTACCATTCGGTCACTGAAAACACTTATTTCCATCAGTCGAAGAGGTTTTATTCCACTTGCAGATTCTTTCTCTTGCATGACACGCGTCACAAATACATAATTCTGGAAGGTGTATGCATACCTCTGTGGCTCTGCATAGAAAGCATGAAGGATATTGAAGTGTTCAGGGCCAACATCCTGCCATTTTGCAATAGGTTCGGGTACTATTTTTACAAGGTCACGTATTTCGATAGTTTCATTGGCTATTCTTTGAAGGAAGGTAGTTTTCCCAACACTGATATTCCCTTCGACACAAAAGGTCAGCCTCCTGTTTTTAGGAAGCTTAGATGATCATCAACACTCTCTTTAACGAACAAAGTTATACTCTCAGCATGGTTCTTGAAATCATGCCAACAGAACTTAATTTGCAGAAACTCAACCATCTTCTCGTTAGACTTGCCAAGAACCGGAAATGCTCAAAAAATGCCAGCAATCAGCATGGATTGTATTGAAGTTAGACTAAATGTGCATCATTCAGCAGGGTGCCAAAATGAACTAAAGAGCCCAAATGAAGCGCCAAAGATAACTGTAAAAGTGATTAATGGTCTAGTTTTAGATTTTCCAATGTACCATTCTGACCTTCCCCAGAAAATTAGCTAATGGTTTTGAAAGACCACACAAAATATCATGAAAGTCGAAGTTTGCATTATACAAAAACACGAAAATGGCTGACTGCAAGCACAAAAACAACATTTACCGTATTTCAATTTGAGGATAGGCGGGTCAATAAAAATCTGAGCTTACTTGGAACCTGTTTACCACTCTTGGCTGCTGATGTGTTAAGTGCTGATTTATGGCCGTATAATTGTGATGTCAACTATTGCAAAGCGAAGTGTACAACAATTTCCAACATCAAGCGAATTGACAAGCTAACAATAAGCACTTAATTGTCTTGTCAGCTGTTAGCATGAAGCAAATAAAAGTTCATTCATACTCTCTATTAGAGGAAACATATTCATAGTTATGCAACAAACGCCGGACATGTACATGTATTTAATATTCTGAACCAGGTGCAACGCCATGTTGTTCCTCTCAATACATGTGCACCAGGGTACAAGATCTTATTGTGGTCATGTTTAGCAGAATTTTGCTTCAAAATCATTTGAGTTATTCGCCAGGGTTCTTTCATCCCTAGCTTTGCCCCTCGGACAACAACGACAAAATAGGCAATAGAGAATAGCTGATGCACACACCTTAATTATCCCTGTAGAGCTGCTTGAGCTGCGCCAGGCCATCGAATGTCTTGTCCACGAGCTTCCTCAGGTTCCGCGGCCCAACTCCGTGAGCAGGTTCGTCGAGACGTCGACGAACTCTAGCGATGCCGCGCACGCAAGGGTCGCCGACAGCTGCCCGGTGAAGCAGTTCCGGGACAGGTGGACGTGCCGCAGCGCCGGGAGGGACAAGATGGAGGAGGGGATCCACCCCTGGAGCCGGTTCCCGGACACATCTAGGAACCGGAGCTGCCCCAGCGCGCTCACCCCAGCCGGAATCGTCCCGGTGAAGTTGTTGACGGCGAGGACCAGCCGCTCCACCGCGCCGCCCACATCCGGGAATGCCGGGTCCAGCTTCTCTAGGAACTGGAGCCGGACAGCGACGGCACGGAGACGTTGAGCCGGTTCCGGGACAGCACCAAGCGAGTACATCCGCGCGACGCCGTCGGGGACGCCGCTGTAGAGGAAGTTGGCGCCGCCGCTTGCGCTCGGCGGGATCGATGAGGAGGCGGGGCCGCGGAGGAGACCGAGGAGGAAGCGGCGAGGTTGCAGAAAATTAGAAATATCGGGGCGCGCAAGAGGGGGTCCCACCTCTCGGCGCCGAAATTTTTTAGAGGAGAGGGGCGTGCGAACTCACAAGACAAATAATAAGGAGTAGAGATTACGTATATCTACAAAGCTACAAAAATATGTACTGTGTAGCCACGTAATTTGCACAGGCAACAAGCGTTTTTTTGTTCATTCATAATCTTTGGTTGAATTTTCTTCCTATGCCCAAGCTGACATGAGCTGAAAGTCATGATCACATCGTCGGTCTGGGCAGCCGGCCAGGGTTGACACCACGATCGATCTTGCCCGGCAGCTTCCACTACACCATGACTAGCCTTTGGCAACGTGAATAGAATTCTGCTAGATTCGGCCGAGCTGCTTGCTCTTAATTAGTTGGCTGTAGCAGCTGCTGGTGGTCACGTCACGCAGAAGGATCCCATGCATGAGCCGAAGCAGGATCGCGGGGAGCGAGGAGAGCTGCTTTAGGATTGGTGACGACGAGGGACACGTGGCTCCAATCGGGATGTGGTCAGAGCAGAAAAAGACCTAGCTAATTGCAAGGAACGCGTGACCCAGCAGCGAGCGCACTAAACCCTAAGGCCTCGTCCATTCCACCGCAATTAAAGCCGCCGCCGCCGGAGACCGACGCCTGCGAGCCATGGCCTCCTCCTCTGGATCCCGAGGCAGGAGCTTGCGCCCTTTGGACGACCCCGAGCTCGCTCTCCTGCCGGCGGCGGCCCTCATCGGCCACCTCTACCTCAACCGGACCAACCCGAACGCGTTCAGGCCGGTGGCGCGCGTGCTCGAAGACCGCGAGCGCCGCCACGCCGGCGCCGTGTCGGAAGAGGTCGCGGTGGGCCTCCGCGACGAGATCCGCCGCGCCGCGGACACGGAGTCGCGCCTCCGGGCGGAGCTCCGCGCGTGCCGCCGCAGGGCTGACGACGCCGAGACGCGCCTCCAGGAAGCGGAAGCCCAGCTCGCGCGCGTGCCGGCGCCGTCGGACTCCTCCAGACCCTGCTTCCGCGACTACGAGGTCGAGCTCGACCAGCCGGACGTCCTCGCCCGGCTCGCCGAGGCCGAGGCCCAGATCCGCGCCGCCTCCCAGGTCGCGGACAGCCTCCGCGACGAGCTCCGCCGCTCCAAGGCCTGGGTCCAGTCCGACGTCGAGTCGCGGCAGCGCAGGGCCGCCGAGACAGAGGCGGAGCTTGACGCCCTCAACGAGCTCCTCTGGCGCCTCGGCCTGGACAATGGTCGGCAGGCCGGCGAGATGGGGCTTCATCAGGGCGACACCAGGGCAGCGCGGGCCGACTCCGTCGAGGAGGATGGGCTACTACCCGAGGCAACCTGAACGTACGGCAGCAGGTATAATATCAGCCAACCTTTTTTTTTTTTTTGAAATTAAGCTCGAAAGTTAGAAACTGGAATATGCACTGATTTGATTATTTCGAACTTAGAAGATTGGATTGGTGGACATAAATTAAAAGTAGGGGATAGTAGTAGATTCTGTTGTCTTCCTTTGCTATGGGCGCTGTGGAAATGGAGGAACAACGTTACCTTTCGCAGTAAAGCATTTGTTACTTTGGAACAGTAATTCTGTCAGCAATTGGGTATATATATGAAACTAATAATTCTGAGCATTTTGTTGTCTGCAGGAGACAAGCTATGGATGGAGCAGAAGGTGGAAGAGATGAAAGGGTTCATCACCAATCATAGGACAGATCATCTTTTCTTACCGCGTCTTTCAATGGATAATTATTTCAAACCTTGTATAATATTGAGGGCAAGTGAGACTTTGAATTAATGTGAAGTTATGTTGATGGGATATGCAAACAGGAGGTTACCAGGGTATTTCTCGTGGATAAAAATACTATATATGCTTCTAGTTTTCTGGTGGATGAATGATAAGGTGTTGAGATCAATATTGAATAGAAGGAAGATTTTCTGGTTGCAGTACGTAGAGTTCATTGAGAGATTGTGTGTAGCTTGGCATGGGTGGCCAAGTTTCCGTTGGCCACTGCTTCTGGTTAACACTTGCAGGTCTAGCAGCTTCATGACCAAGTGGGCGGGAAGACGCTGGATACAAGAAGATCGATCGGGGTGCAAGAGGAGATCACAAGAGGCTGGATGGCCGGCCGGGTGACGAAAGATGTTGTCTCCAGGGGTAACAACATACAGTTAAATGCTTTTTCTGCTTGTGTGTTTGTAGCCCCCCAACTATATATATATGGAGGATCGCTTGGTTTTCCTTTTGCTTCCTTGTTCGTAAAACAATTGTTTTGGTCTAGCCTATATCTAAGTTACTACTATAAGATTTTATTTATAATTGAGTATTACTCTTTCCTAAGAATCAGATAACACTGTAATAAGATACAAGTGTTTTTCTCAGTTTGTTAAATTTTCATTGGCACTTGGTGATTGAAATTCGTGCATATTTGGAAATGCAGAGGTGTGATGCGCTCT
Organism: Eragrostis curvula; assembly: GCA_007726485.1. NCBI lineage: Eukaryota > Viridiplantae > Streptophyta > Magnoliopsida > Poales > Poaceae > Eragrostis > Eragrostis curvula. The sequence continues at coordinate 21,814,261 of CM017442.1, forward strand.
ATAGCCTTCTAGATGCTAAATGGTTTTAATCTGTATATATGAACTACAGTCGAAGCATTCATTTGTAGTGTTATCTAATGTTCATGTTAACCTTACCCTCGTGGTTTTTTTTTGGAAAGGTTACCCTCATGGTTTTAGTTGCACATTATTAGTTATATTTGTTGTCGGGTGGGAAATGACTCATATGCCTATATTAGCAATACCATTTCTGACAAATGACTTTGTATGTATGGACGCACATTGGTAATTTCAGTTTTTTGGCTCAAAATTGTGACGCCTCTGTGGTTACCGCTTTTAAGCATATGTGTTGCATTTGATTTTTCCCGGTGCATCATTCCATTCTTTTTCCCCTGCTTTGTCCATTTTCACTTACATGCAAATAATTCCTGTAACAAATACCTGCTTTGCCTCCTGCTCCAACGCTAGCAAAAAAGCAAGTTCAAGTTCGTTAATTATGTGTTCCTGTTGTTCTTGTGTAACTGTTGCTTTTGTGCTCTCACAATTATCGTTTGTTTTTTGATTTATTTTCAGAACAATGATGAGACAACAGTCAACAGCTTGCCAAGTAAACAGACCTGCTGATGACAAAGAAACTTGCATCGGTATCTTACCTTAGCCATATCTCATGTACAGAAACTGAGATCCAGTATGAAGAACCAGTTTTCCTTAGTTATCTTTTGCTTGACTTTGGTTTCTGCATTGCAGTGAAAAAAGTCTAGGATATTGGCGAAGTAAAAACAGCACATAGACGCTTGTTCAGGGATGATTAAACATGTAGTGGTTCACTTACGTCTGTATGAAACGATAAGAGAGATGTGTCAGTGGGGGAAAATGTACATTTCCACTGTTAGTGAAGCATTTAATTTTTTTTGACAAGTTCAATACTCCAAACTATGGGTAGCTGCGGAATTGTAGAATTTTTTGACAGTTTTAAATTATTATAATTATTTGGTAATATGTAGTTGAAAAGGGATTGTCCAGTAAAACAAGTGATTTTTCCAGTTCATTTTTGTCACTCTCGCGGTAATGGGTTTGAGGGAACAGATAAGCCTGACATAATTTTTTTGCAGTTGTTTGAATAATTTGTTTGCAAATTACTTAACAAAAGATGATTTACTTTTGTTGAAAATAAAAATCAATTTGGCCCGGCCCATCTAATATTCTGGCCATTAGTTCCTCTGCTCCGGCCCAGCCCACAAAACTGCACCTCCTATATAAAAATCGTAACCCTAACCTTTCCTATCCATTCCCCCGCCGCCTCCACCTCCTTCCTCTCTCTCCTCCACTCTCCTCTTCCTCTCTCTCTCATGGTGATGCGGCGGCGCACCTCCTCTTCCTTCCTTGGCGGCCTCCAGCGTGGGAGTTGTGCGTGCCGGTGGCTCCTCCTCCCGCGCCGCGCCGGTGCCCGCCTCGACCACCGCGCCGTGGCCCCGCTCGCGCCTGCGCGAATCCAAGCCGTCCTCGGCTCTCGCCACGCACTGCTCGATCCAGCCGTCCTCCTCCAGCCTGCGTGTCGCGCGCGGCCGGGTCCGCCGACGCGTGGCGCTCCCGCCGCTCCTCGCCTTTCCGGCCGCCGAGCTCGACCACATTTCCCTCGAGTACGTACACATGTGCACGCAAAAAGATTCGCAACAAAACACCACGGTAACGAGCTGCTGTTGCTTAATGGACTATTGTCCTGTGTCGTGTTCGATTTGATGCGTGCAGGTGCCCACGGCTGCGTCGCCTGCGCGCTCCCGAACCTCCCCGCCGGCGACGAGGCGCGCCTGCCGGAGCTGATCCCGCCTGGCCGCATCTCGAGCACCTCGAGCTCAAATCCAAGCCATCCTCCTCCTCCACCATATTCCCCGCCATCCCCGCGCAGCTTGCCGCGCTGTCCCCGGGTTCAGCCTCGTCGAGAAGGCCGTCCGCGCTCTACTGGGACCGCGGGGGAGGGGACCAGGCAGTTAGTTCGTCCGGCAGCCAAGCCGCTGTCCTCCAAGGCGCGCGCGGAGCTCCGGCGTGGCGCGGCTCTCCTCCCTGGCGCGACGGCGGCGGCTCCCTCCTCGTCGACAACGGCGACAGTGGGTGGCGCGCGGCTCCTCTCTCCTTCCCGATGGCGGAGGCGGGATGACGGTAAGGGCGACGGCTCCTTCCCCACCACATCTCTCCCGAACGACTACGGGCCCTCCTCTCCCTCCTCATCGACGACGGCGGTGGCTCCTTCTGTCCCTCGACGACCCCGGTCTCCTCGACTACGGACGGTGGCCGGCGGGTTCAGCCGGCGACCACGACGACGGCGCACCGGCGGACGGATCTTGCCGGCGATGGAGTTGGGACCCACAGTGGTCCCATTTTTTTTTTTTTTTTTGATTTTGTAATTCGTTTGTAGCGGCGGGTGATGCAGCACCCGCCGCTACAAAAGCATGTATAGCGGCGTTCTGGCCGCCCGTTGCTACAAATCCCGGATTTCTAGCGACAGAGGCTCAGCGGCGGGGTTGGCTAGCCCGTCGCTACAGGCTGTTTTTAACCGCCGCTGCAGGCCTTTTTTGTTGTAGTGTTGGGTCCTTGCTTTTTTGCTTTTCCTGCATGATCGGCTGGATGAAGCTTCAGAAGAATCAGCGTTTTTGTTTGCCTGCATCATCTTTCGATTCCTGACAGAGTTGTTTAGAACTTTCAAAAGGAAATGAAGGAGGCCAGCTGGCTTCAGGGTCGGAGCTACTGCCCGTGCTGGGCGTGTTGTAGCACGGTCCTAGCTGTCCAGATTTGCTGAGGTGATTGATGCAAAATGTAGCCTTAAACATCAAACTCTAATAATTATTATTGGCTAGTCTCAGCTATTCGCGAGCCAAGCACTGGCCCCTGCTCGCTGCAACTGCCTACTTGGGGTAGCATAGCACGGGTTGAGGTGAGGAAGACAGGGAACTTGCCCCGCTCGTGCTGACAATTCAGAAAAATAAAAAGTCCTCCAAATGTTCAGAATCTACAAAAAAAATGTACAGAATATTTCTGCAAAATGAATATATTGTAGCATTTATAACAGGACAGAGAACAAATGTATACTAATAACAAAATTGTTTTCTTGGATATCTTTGCCTACACATATAGCTATTTTTTCGATTCAGCCTGAGTAACCGGAGGGAAGAATATCTTGGGTCCTTGTTTTTCTTCTTGTCCTGCATGATCGGCTGAGATGAAGTTTCAGTCAGGAGCATCGAAGTTTTTGTGTCCCTATATAAACGGCTGATTGAAAGTTTCATATTCTTTTACTTTGCCTACACATATGAAACAAAGATAACGTTACAAACTCAACTTATTTTTTCATATGAACGAATGGGGATGGTTGCTACATTATAATTCCTCACCATTTGAAACTGGTGCCGGAAGTATGTTGTTCAATGACATGCCCAGTTCAAGCTGCCTCCGTATGATTCCAGCCGACCTACCCCATTGCTTCGCAGCGCATTCACTTTGTTGACAATGAAGTTTCTCACCACTGGTGGCTGCGCTCACAAAGACTGAAACAAGCAAACAACGAGATGAATTAGTTTGTATTACAACTGCAATACCTATTGCTTGTCCTATATACATCTCATCATGCGTAAGACACTTACTCAACATAGTGGAGGCTGTCCCTTCGGGACTGGCCATTTGAGTCAACGCTTGTCGTTCAATTATGGCGTGATGGGCGTGTCCACTTGATCAGGAGTGCGGTGAAGGACGAACTGTTCCTTGCGTCCATCTGCACAAGTAGACAAGACACATGGCAAAGGTGGCACCCCCCTTCTTCTGTTCCTGTCAGTTGCGACAGCGAGGAAGTAAGGAGTATTGGGCAGAACAAATGATGTAACACTGCTGTTGCAAGGCCAAAGGGCAAGGCATACAAACTGTCGGAAGAGAAAAACATTTACCT
>CM017442.1:21818177-21839825 GCA_007726485.1 Eragrostis curvula
GGTATCAGCTAGTAATCTCTATTTCTGATTGAAAAAAAATTTAACTTGAACCCAAGTATTTTTCACAACATACAAACTGTTACTTCTACATATTTCTGTATTAAACGTTTTACATATGTTGGCAATCACAAATATACTGAGGAGACTGGTGTATAAGTCACCCATCGGAGGTCGGTTGAGGTTACTACACACTTGTCGAAGTCTGGCAATATATGCTACGACCTCTGCATATATAGATTTTGCAGTAAGGACCAGGTTACGTTGTCTGCATCCCTATGGTGTTGAGGCCGGGAAAAGACTAGGTTCAATCATCAAAAGAAGGGAAACTATTTTTCCAAAACATAAATCAACGGGACAGTTTGTGGTATGGTTTGGTGCTACATCAACTAACTAGTATAATCTCCATACTAATACGATTTGATTCAATTTCTGATATATGTCAAATAAAGGACCTAGTCCTGTCAGAGTGAAGATTTTCTGTAGAAGTGCAGACATGGTCAAAGGCTCCACATTAGAACATTTTAGTGGAGAGGGCCACCCCATCAACCAAACAAGGCATCCCAGAACCGTCAAAGGGAAATTCTAAGTTTGACAGACACAAAGATAAAGAGGGGGAAGATGAGGAGGGTGATTCCAATACAATATCAACGATAATGATGAAAGGATAGTGGTGAACTGAATGAAGAACAGCCTGAACCTTTCATGTTATCACAACAGAAAATAAAGATAAGCAGACAACGAAACTGTGGAAGAGGAGCTGTTAGATTATGGAACTGATTCTGCAGCAGAAAAACAGACTGAGCAAGTAGATGGGGTTGAAAATATGAGTAAACTATAGATGCAAAAGCTAGAGATGATGAAGATAGATGCTGCTTTTGATGAGAAGACTAAAAAGATGAAAAAAATTTAAACATTGCAAAAATGAATCCTGATGATGAGCAACAGGGGGACAAATGGCACGAAGCTGCACCAGGAACAAATGAGATTGGTGATAATTATACTAAGGCGGTCAGGAAAGGCAAAGCAATGCCTATGTTTACAAAGCAAAGTGAGAGGGTGAGACAGGATGGGACTACTATCATGTCCAAAGCAATGGAAGCTAAAGTAAAACAAAATGAAATCCAAGCGTTGGGCCATCTTATTAAACAGGACGGAGGACAAGTCGCACATTGAACCAGCCATCATCAAGATCAGTATACCTGCATGAAACGACGATCTGCCTTTCAGGCTGCCTTGTCCCCCCGGCTGGCGTCCATTTCAGCACTCGGCGTGTCAGTGTTTAGCCTGCAGCTCCGTCTCTCCAGCCAACCCCTCCGAGGAAGCCCGCCTGACGCAGGTCATTCTCCAGGAGCTTGATTTCGTACTTGAGGTCCCGGGCTGCGCCAGGGCCTCGGCGGTGGCAGCGCTCCTGCTCCCGTTGCTTCTCCCGGAGCCGCGTCCGCAAGCTCCTGAATGCGCTCGGCTCGCGCGCCCTGCCCCAGATCACATCGCGGACGTCGTCGGCCGCGCGGATCTTGGCGCCGGCTTTGGCGAACCGGGCGAACGCCGGGTGGCGCTCGAGCTCGTAGTCGAGGAAGCGACACGAGCTCGTAGCAGCGCATGAGCCAGCAACTCGTCGTCCGGCGGCGGCGCGACGCGTGAGCCGTGGCCGCGGGATCCGGAGGAGCTCATGGCTGGAGAGGGCGGCGGCGGCTGGACTGGAGGGCTTTGCTAGGGTTTGGGTGCGGGCCAGGGAGGGGGAGAAAGCAGAACAGAAATTGTGGCGGCGGCTGCAGGATCGAGGCGAGTGTGCCAGAATTGGAAAAATCACGTTTCTTGCCTTTCTGCTCCGACCTAGTTGGGCCCACATTCTACCTTTGCGGTGAACTCCTGCCTGGACGCCGTCACAGGTGCTCCCCCGTTCGGATTGGAGCCTCCTCACCGATCCTAAAGCAGCTCCCAAGTTTCTGCTTCGGCTACAAGGAGGGAGCTGACAAGCAGCACCTGCTAAAGCCGACGACCCAGTCGAAAAGAAAACCCAATGCACCAAACTAAGCAAGCAGCTCGCCCCGATCGAGCAGAAGCCGCGGTTGACATCCTGTTGGGTATTGTCCAATCTCGCTGCCGAGCGACGTGATTGATCAGGACCTTTAGCTAGCTCGTGTTAGCTTATCGCTTGACTAGTAACAAGCCGCGCGCTTCAACGCATATGGTACGTACAAAATTCAAGCAATGATCATGAATAAAGAAAGGGGAAATTTGTTGTGCCACACTCGTGTTTGTGCTACAGTCCTTGATTATAGCGACACTTGCATAGCAGCGGTTGGCCGGGTCCGCCGGCCATTTTCAACCGGCGCTATAGGATCCTTGTGTTGTTGTGCAAAAACATGGTTTTTGATCCAACACACTGCAACTCGCGTAAATTTGTGGCTCTTTGCCGTGGCACACAAAAGTAAAAAGATGTGATATTTTCAACTGTTTTCAACTGATATTTTGCACAATGATACACTGTTGCATTCTCTATTGATGTGGTTTTCTGTACATTTTTTGATAGACAAATGGCAATGTGTGTCTCTCGTCTACTGCATGCAGTGGTAGCGTTTTCTACCTCACTTTTGCAGATGCTTGCCCACTCCACTCCCGCGAACTCAAAGCAACTCCAGACGCAATTCACCTACTAAAGCATCAATCCTGGTTGAGCGGATAGATGCATTCGAATCCGTTTCTAGGATTTGATGCATGGATGCCCCAACAGTTTACTTAAACCTCGACCCCTTTTTCGTGGACCTCACCCTTCCACCTCACCACCCCTCCCTTATCCTTACCCTCACTCTGCCTAGGTAGTTTCGTTGAGCACCTTGGGCACCCAATCAGGCATTTGTGGTTGGCGGTGAGCAGGAATGTGTAGGGCTCAGCGAGAAGGGACGAGCAGGGGTTGAGCTCGCCACGATGCACGCCCCAGTCCACTGCCACTCGCTCCACGCGCTCGCGCTCAACGTGCACATCCTTGGTGTCAGGCTGCGGCCCCTCATGGATGCGCTCCTCCACAAGCAGTACCAATGTACGCAATTGGCAGTCGTGCTCGTAGGTGGTCATAGAGGAGGGGGAGGCATGGTGGCAGCTCCAGCAGCCACAAGGCCCGTGGTTGGTTGGTGCAGGCCTGCCACGACGTGGGCATGCAAGCTAGCTCCGATGGGGGCCCTTATTTACGCAGCAATAAGATTACCTTCCAAAACAAATTGTTAATTGATTTGATTAGATGGGACAGGTGTCAACAGATTACTAGCCTTGCACATATTATGTGCAAGGAGCCCTGCACCCGAGCCGTTCTCAAAATTTTGAGCCAAAAAACTGAAATTACCAATGTGCTTCCATACATACAAATTCATTTGTAAGAATAGTATTGCTAATATAGGCATATGAGTCATTTCCCACCCCACCACAAATATAACAAATAATGTGCAAAGTAAAGCCATGAGGGTAAGGTTAACATGAACATTAGATAACACTACAAATGAATGCTTGGACTGTAATTCATAGATACAGATTAAAACCATTTCATCTAGAAGGCTATAGCGCATCACACACCTCTGCATTTCCAAACATGCACGAATTTCAATCACCATGCATGTGGCAATGAATATTTAACAAACTGAGAAAACACTTGTATCTTTTTACAATGTTATCATATTCTTAGGAAAGAGTAACACTCAATTATAACTAAAATATAATAGTAGTAACTTAGATATAGCACCTGAAATTTATGGCACCAAGATAAACAGGATAAAGTTCTTGATAAGATGCTAAGATGTTAACTGCACAGACACCATGGTTCAGAACCTAAAAAACATCTTTGTCAAGAGCCATATCCATCACTGACCTGCAATCAAAAGCAGCAAAAAGTGTGAAACACAAACTTGGTAAATATAATACCGGTGCCGCCTGCTAAATTACTATTAATTATTGCCAAGAGATGCGATAATCAGGCACCTGCCACTTAAAGAGGTAAATATATTCAATCACCAAAATGGAGATATGCTTTCTGTGATCATAAGACAAACATTAAAGAAACACTGTATGCTTGATGCAAGTGGCTCTTATTGGATATGGAACAATACGGAGATGAACTAACATATATTTGTTTGCAGACAAAACTCCAAATCAAATATGTCCTGTTTGGATACAATGCTGCCTATCATGTATTCTTGCTTAATGATGGAGCGCAACTACATGATATTCATGGGAAATTTTTATTGAGTTGGAATTGTGGATCACAGCAAAACAATCTGAACCTCTATAAAAATCAAGTGCTTCTATATTCCAATCAAAAGATGACGATGTCAATTGATCCAAGGCCTTACTGCTCATGTAAAATTCACTCCAAGATGTTGACACAAACATCAGCCATTGTGATGCTACAAATACTACATTGCAACTAAACAGAAAGGGGATTCATTAATTAGCTGGATATAAAATTAATGGTCGTAGGTACATAGGAACAAGCAATATGAAATCTGCAACCGTACCAGATTGTCTCCACTTTCTGATAAAGGCAATCAAATCGAAACATATAGGTTGCCAGGCAGCAGCAGCAATCAACATTCCTCAGTTCTAGTAGTTTTCAGAATTTAGGAAAACATGACTAATGACATGATACTTGTTTCCCTTAACTAACCATGTATATTCCGTTGTACCTTTAATTTATATTATGTGTTCAGCTATCTATAATAGGTTAGTCGTCCTGATAACATTTCATTGCTGACATGTTTAGTTGAATAACACTAATAAGAAAAAGAGAAGAATTCCTTTTCCTAAGTGAAACTAAACTCAAATTAATTTGCACTTATATGCCTTTCCAACAACAATTTCCCAAAAAAACATAGTAAAGTCAAACTATATTTGCTGATCATTCATGATTCACACAATTCTTTTCCACAAAATATTAGCCTTAATGCTTTTGCTTGCTAACGCTCCCTATAGTATCATTTTGATCCTGTAAATTATTTTCCTCACGTCACTTTTGACACTATATATAGGATCAGTGGACTAATGGGTTTATTATGTTTCTTATACCTTTTGGCTCATGGTCCATCCTTATTCGCCATATCTGATCTCTGTTTCTCCATTCCCTATCTTTTCTCGAGTCATATCCACTGTGGAGTTGGAGGATTGTGGTACTGGATTCATATCCATGCAGTAATTGTCCATGTACTTTGCGAAATTCTGAGAAGCAAAGGACAAGAGAAGTCGGTTGCGCATCTCTGTACAAAAAAAAGGCTTTTGGGGGGGGGGGGGGGGGGGGGGGGTGTCCTGATGATCAAGTGAAGAGGACAAGTTTCACAGCTACACCTAGTACCAGCTTATAAGATAGCTGACCTGGGGATTTCTTCTTTTTTTTTTGGATTAAAGGACGCCCTTATTGGGCCCTAACTTCTGCTGAAGCCAGACAGACCAAAACAATTGTTTTACAAACAAGGAAGCAAAAGGAAACCTACACTACTACAAAACATGTATTTTGTAACACATATCTGTAACACAAGTAAGAATATATTAAAAAAATATTTCATAGGAACACAAGCATTTGTGTTACTGACAGTTTGTAACACATATGCTTAGATTTGTAAACATGTGTTAAGATAATTATTCTAGTAACACAAAAATTGTGTTTCAACTATTGTGTTACAAATAAATCAATGTGTCTAAACATAGCAAGCCTAGAATTCATAGTAACACAAATAATTGTTATTGTCATGTGTTACTACAAGAGTACATCTATTCACATAATTTATAAGTTAAAATCAATTAAGGATATTTTTTTTTATCATATATGCATGTGTAGTGCAGTGGAAACTCAACAACTAAATGAATGTGAGGTCTAGGGATCAAATCCTAGTAGCCTCTATTTTTTAAAATTTTGTATTTGTGTTACTACATTAATATTGTAACACATTTTATTAGATATGGTAACACATTCACATGTGTTGCTACATTATTTATTGTAACCTATTTTTTCATAAGTAGTAACACATCTATGTGTTACAATAAAATTTGTTCTAGTAACACCAACATATGCATCACTTATTTTTTTTTGTTACTATAGGTCTCTGTAACACTTTTTTCTAACTGTAGTAACACATATATGTGTTACTAAAGGCCTGACCTGACGTAGTGCTAGCGATCCTCCATAGATGGGGGACTACAAACACACAAGCAGAAAAAACATTTAGCTGTATGTCCTTACCCCTGGAGACATCTTTCGTCACCCCTCTAGCCTCTTGTGATCTCCTCTTGCGGCCCGATCGATCTTGTTGTATCCAGCGTCTTCCCGCCCATGGAAACTTGGCCATCCATGCCAAGCTACACGCAATCTCAAAAATCCCTACGTACTGCAACCAGAAAACTAGAACCATATATAGTATCGTTATCCACGAGAAATACCCTGGTAACCTCCTGTTTTCATATCCCATCAACATAACATCACAGTAATTAAAAGTCTCATATTTGCCCTCAATATTATACAAGGTTTCAAATTATTCATTGATAGCCGCGGTAAGAAAAGATGATCTCTGTCCTATGATTGCTGATGAACCCTTTCATCTCTCTTCCACCTTCTGCTCCAGCCATACCTTGTCTCCTGCAGACAACAAAATGCTCCGAATTAGTTTCATATACCCCATTGCAGACAGAACTATTTGTTCCAAAATAACAAATGCTTTACTGCGAAAGGTAATATTGTTCCCCCATTTCCACAGCGCCCATAACAAAGCAACATAACAGAATCTACTCTTATCCCCGTTTTTCAATTTATGTCCACCAATCCAATCTTCGAAGTTCAAAATCAAATCAGTGCATATTCCAGTTTCTAACGTTCGAGCTTTCAAAAAAAAAAAAAAAAAAAAAAAAAAACAAAGGTTGGCTGACATTATACCTGCTGCCGTCCGTACGTTCACGTTGCCTCGGGTAGTACTGTGTAATCGCAATAAAAAAAAAAGTTGTCTTGGGTAGTAGCGCGTCTTCCATGACTCCTTTTTCCATCTAGCACAGAAACCTCTCGTCAAGATCTCAACTGCCCTTTTCTTGCCATTGACTGCCCGGGTTGTCCATTCGCCAGAAAAAAAAAAAAAACTGCCCAGGTTGTGACCACCCATTTGATTTGTTCCACAAATTCCCTACCTAACCATACGGATAACATACATTCTACATATATATACATGCCCCAGTACTCTTTCCTGCTGACCCAGCAGATTGTTCATGCACGCACATGCGCAGCTTAAGTGGAACTGGGAGGACGGTGATTGCTTGTCTTCTCACCTGACCATGTGGCGGACTTGGAACGCGAGGTGTACGGTCAATGTGCCTGCTGTGCGTGTCGTCAAGCACCTGGAGCACAGCAACAAGTAAACAGGTGTACACGTATGTACGAATACGGGCTACCAAAAGGATTTCAACAGCGCATGCATGTGTTTAATTGGTATCTGTAACAATTGCCTTTTGATCAATGTTACTAATGTTTATACCTTGGGCTTGCCATCTCAATGAAGATCTATACAATCTTCAACTAGAGGCACTGCCGAATAAGACACAATGTAGAAAGCTTAAGACAATATACTTATTTTGTAGTTTCTTGGGTTCTGGACAGATACTCCAAACCATCCAAGAACTCCCAGCGCATGTTAGTGGTATCATGATCAATATTAGGATGATGCTTAATAACTCACACAACGCTTTCATCTGCCAACAATCAACCCAATAAATAAAAGACAACTCCAGCATAGTTCAGATATAGATGCTTATATATTTAGGACCAAACTACTACTAGAACTTCATCCATAGTTGGCGAAAATTTTGCATGACTAAGAGACCTCCATGCATGGTTTGTTACGCCACCCTCAGCATGCCCATATATGTCTTCTTTATGCCTTTGCAGCTGCGCCCAGAACTAACCAAAGCCACCATAGGACCTGCAAATGTTTTGAATGAAGATCTATCAATTAGCACACCATTTCTACTTTGCAATACAGCCCAACATAAAATCAGATGCTCCTACTAACAGTTTCCTTTTAAGATTAGCAGCAAACTAAGTCAGCCAATTCCCAAAGAAGTGGCTAATCCTACAAGGCGGTTCCAAATTGAAGGCAGAGTGGACGGTTCTCCCTAAGAATTTAGCATGACGGCATGCCATAAAGAGATGTTGAATCATTTCGTTAGCTTGAGAAGAAGAAACTATGAACAGAGTCTGCAAGAAGAATTAGCCTCCAAAGGTTCCTTTACCATCATGAAATTACGATCATTTTTTGCAAGCCGTGTAGTCATATATTTTAACATTGACTAGTAATTCACTAACATGAGTATTCCATCGACAACAAAAGAATTATTTTTTAAGCTATACAAACAAGTAGATGAACTATGTTTTAATAGATTACAACGAAAAAATAGCGGCACATAAAAATTCAGCGTGTAATTTTGCATGAGGCCAAAGTACTAGCTAGTTATTACTAAATAATATTTGAAAGCATCTGTATATATGTCAAATAAGATCAAAGCAATCGGATGACTTTGGCTTTGAGGTTCACTGACCACATATATAGCTAGCTAGTTTATATAAAGCATATATACCTGCATGACGCTGGCGTTCAGGTTGCCTCAGGGAGCGCGGGCGTCCTCCATGACGGCTTCAGCTTGTGCACTAGCCGCGTCGACCACTCGCGGTGCGCCAGTGTTAGCTTGCAGCTCCATCTCGCTGGCCTCGCCGTGGAGGCCTGTTGCCTGCCGACCATTGTCCAGGCCCATGCGCCAGAGGAGCTCGTTGAGGGCGTCGAGCTCCGCCTCTGTCTCCGCGGCCCTGCGCTGCCGCGCCTCGTCGCCGGACCGGACCTACGCCTGCGCGCGGCGGAGCTCCTCCTCCCGCGCCCTGAGCTGGTCGCGGAGGCTGTCCGCGACCCGGTCGGCGACGCGGATCTGGGCCTCGGCCTCGGCGAGCCGGGCGAGGAGGTCCGACGACGCAGGCTGGTCCAGCTCCACCTCGTAGTCCACGAAGCGTGGGGGTAGCCGGCGCGTGCGGGAGACGCGGGAGCCGGAGGCGCCGCCGGAGTCCGACGATGCCGGCACGGGCGCCATCTCGGCTTCCCGGAGCCGGAGGCGCGCCTCGGCGTCGTCTGCCCGGCGCTGGCACGCCCTGAGCTCCGCCCGGAGCCGCGTCTCCGTGTCCGCGGCGCGGCGGATCTCGTCGCGGAGGCCCTCTTCCACCGCGGCGGCGCTCAGCCCGCGCCCGTGCAGGATCTCGGCCTCGGCGGCGGCCAGCCGGCGCTCGCGATCGGCGAGCACGTGCATCACCTCCACGAACGCGTACTGCCTGTTCCGGTTGAGGTTGAGGTAGGACATGAGGTCCGCCGCCGACTTGGCAGCGAGCTCCGGGTTGAGGAGGCCGTCGTCGCGCGCGCCGCCGACGCTCGAACCCTGGCCGCGGGATCTGGAGGAGGAGGCCATGGGATGGGATTCGAAGCTAGAGAGGGCCGCGGCGGCTGGAGAAGATTTGCCTTTGCTAGGGTTTGGTGGGTGCAGTCCTAGGGAATGGAATGGGTGGGGTATTAGTACTGAAGGGGAGCGCGAGCAGAAAAGACATGTTGTCTGGCGGCTGCAGGATGGAGTGTGCCCGATTTGGCAAATCTCGAGCTTCTTTGCCCTGGTTTTTTTTTTCCGCTCTGACCTAGCCAGTTGGGCTTGGGCCCACATTCTTGTGCCGTGTGTGGTGACGTCATGCTTAGGATGCAACCGTCTCCCCTCCGGCGCCTAAGCCTGAGAATGGTTTGGTTTGAAACCGGTTTGAATGGTTTGGTTTTTCTTTGGGTTGACTTTGGTTGGGTATAAATGGGTTGATATAGCTAAATGGTTTAGTTTGGTTTGGTGGCACCGAATATCGGATTGGGTTTAGTTTGGTTTGGGTGCGAATGGTTCGGACGGAAAAGGTTACAACCCATGGTTAGACGCCCGGTTCCCCGTTGTGGGTTCTAGCTTTATGTGAGACCCACGTCAAAAGTTGGACCTTAAAATTAAAAATTTTGTGTTCACACTTTATTTTTTTGTTGAAATTGACTGAAATTTGTTTAAACTTACTCAGTATGATGGTTAGTTACTCTGTGCAAATTAGTACGTCTATATCTATATGTGGGACCCACGTCAAGACCCGGACCTGAAAAAACTAAAACTTTATGTTCACACCTAAAAATTTTATCGAAATCGACTGAAATTTTTAGAGATGACTCTGTATGACAGTTAGCTACTATGTGCAAATTAGTATGGCCATATCTATATATGGGACCCATATCAAGAGCCGGACCTTAAAACTAAAACTTCGTGTTCACACTTAAGAATTTTGTCGAAATCAATTGAAATTTTTAGAGATGACTCACTATGACAGCAAGCTACTTTGTGCAAATTTATAACCTTATATCAATTTGTGGGTCCACAAAACTTATACAAAGCACACCACACCACGCCATCAGCTTACCTCAAAAAGAAAAAAAAAAGAAAAAAAGAGAAAAGATATCACGCCTGCAGCCCACCGCGTGGTCAGCAACGTGCAGGCCAGGAGCTCACCACCGCGTGGATTCAAACCGTGGCCTGAAACCGGTTCCAAACCATGGTTGAGGCCATTGGGCTGGTTTAATTTGGGTCGAGTTTTCAATCAGTTTAGTTCGGTCCGGTTCAAAAACATAGGATGGTGGGCTGGTTTGGACTAGGCTGTCTGTGCTACAGTAAATGGTGGGGTTCGGGCTTTGGTTCGGATTCCAGCCCATTCTCAGGCTTACCGGCGCCGCGCTTTCTTCTCGCTGGTACAAGCCTCACTCTCTTCCTTCCTCTCTTCTCTCACGAGCCTAGGAGGCTTTGGTCTCGGTTCATGCGCTGTACGTCGCCTGCAAACAGCCATGCATGAGCGGTGTGCCTCTCTCGTCGCGTCTAGACGTCCCAGCCGGTGGGCACTGGAACGAAGTCATCACACAGCTTCACACTCCGCGTTCTCTTCCCACGCAGCCGGCCAGTGCAGCCGATGTTCTCTTCCCACACATCCTCCATGGTGTGCAGGGCCGCCTCATACTCGGCGTCCAGCTCGAGGTCCACGTTGTCCTCTATGATCACGTCGATGTACATGTCTGGCCCAGCAGCAGTGCGGTTTTGATGCCGCCATTGATCTCAGCCCGGTAGTGCTTCTTGGCGGCAAGCAGGGCCTGCACTTCGCCGGAGTCGTCCCAGCGCACGACATTGCCCAGGACATCGGTGTTGGTGATCACGTCAAGGTCCGTGACCTTGTGGCCACCCATGCTTCAATCAATTGCATTCTCTCTACATAGAGGTTGTCAGATATATACTAGGACCACATTTTATCTATTTTTCCCTTCAAAATAATATCTATCTATTGATTTTTCCACCACGTTATCTAGAAAAAGGAGAAATATTAATAGCCTCTTAATTCTCACAAAAAAGCAAAACATCTAGGACTTTTCCTTCACCTCACCAATCACGCTCAACCCCCTCCCACCGTTTCCCTCACGTACTCTACGAAAAAAAATTTTCCTTAATCACTACGTACCTTAATCCAGGAGATAGCTGACACAAGCACCGCCATCAAAGCGCTGCTCAGCTCCGAGGACCTCGAGAACGAGGTTGTGAACCTCATGGTCGCGCTGCTCCGCACGAACCTCGTACTTGGCATATTATAAGTTTATTTTTTTGTCAAAGCTCAAGCCTGACATTGATTGAAGCAACGATATTTTCAATGAAAAAAATATTATTCTCCCATTAGTGTTGGGCGGATTTAGGCCCATGTCTATCTATGTTCATAACCTCCATCACCTCCTACCGCTCGTGCTTGGTGAACCGGCAGTGGAGATAGGTCTCGAGGTCTACGGCAGGCAGGCTCTGACCACAGGATTGCGCTAGCAGAGATGCAGCCTGATTTGGACACCATCGACTCGGTCGCTTGAGCGGGAGAATCCAGACGCTGGGTGGTTGCTGGAGGGGTAGATTGCTATCGATCATGTATATATGGTGTGGCAGCAGGCCTGTGGGATAACAGGAGGTAGCAAGCATGTACGTATGGCAGCGGCAGCTTGTCACAGTGTAGGATAGATGGATGAAGGTTCCCTGGTGGCTATGTTTCCACATGGGATTTGGGTTGGGAGAGGTTTGAGAGAATGAAGTGTGAGAGGGGGATGAGGAGTCTCACACAACTTGCAAGTGGAACATGTACTGCCAATGTATGTACTCTCTAGAGGGGTATGATTGGCCATCAATCATTGAAGAGGATCGCCCTGCGAGCACATGCACAGGGTGGCAGCGAGAGCTTGCGGCTTTGCTGAATTCATAAACGAGGGTTCCTTAGTGTTTAGGGCTTCGTCTGAGGTTTGGGATGGTTGGGATTTACGATAATGGTAAGGTGCCGGGGCTGCTGGGAGTGCGAGGATGATATAGGAGAAGCCTAATTTTAGGAGAAAGCTGTTGCTGGAGCCTCATTTGGTGGTAACAATGGCCAGCAGTTTCTACTACATACATATAACCAAGGTCAATAAGCTCCACGCATGTTGAACTGTCCAGGTGTACATAGAATTATTCAAACGTCTATTTAGCAAAGGCTATGCAACTTACTGCCAGAACCAACCTAGCTAGACCAATTAGTATGACTACTGGATAAATATATATTTTCAAGTATTATGTTTCGCCCCCGGCCTTTGAAAACTAGCGGACCAATCCTGGACATGCAAGAAATCATACGGGGATTTCTACTACATACATTTTTATTCTTACTGTATGTTTATAGATTTCTTGGTCAAAAAAAAAAAGATTTCATTACTATATATGCGTAATTAAGAAAGAAGTTAAAGTACTAGCCTCACAATCATGCGTGCGGCCCTCCATGCGTTACTTGAATGATACTGCAAAGCTTCTGTACTTTATGTCAAATAAAATTAAGACACAGGATGGTCGGATGACTTTGGCTAGTAGTATTAGGCATTAGCATACCTGCGTGAAGCTGCCTTCAGGTATGCGTGCTCCATGACGGCGTCAACTTGAGAGCACTGGTCGTCGCTTCGACCTGTGTGTGCAGAGGGATTTCCCGTAGTGGTTGCGCCAGTGTGTCAGCCACAAGGTCTCTTGTCTACCGGATGGTGTGTGCATCCAATCAAAGCACAACGGTGAACTCCACGGAGTCCGGACCATCGTGCTCGGATGATGGCAGGGCAAGCACTTCCACTAATCAGTTTGATTAGTTGATGAGGGAGCAAGAGGCGCTGAGCAATCAGCGAACGGTGAATTGATAGAGTCAACAGCATCGGGATGTTTGTCCCGGCTCCCGGCGTGCCGCGCGCTGGCTGCCTTGTGGACCAAGAGAAATCAGGTGCTGGTCTTCCTTGCCACACGTATACATATATGTATTGGGGAGAAGAGACAGGTCAGTGAGCACATATACTTGCATGCAAATTAGCTTGGCACTTGTACGTGCAATTGCTTATGCTTTATTCTTTGAAGCTTCTGCATTATTTTATTCTTGAATAGAGGTATGAGAATGGGGGAATATGAACGCCAGACAACCACTTGTACATTCAAATATTGACAAAATATCCTCAAACACAGGTAATGCTAGTACAGAAATTAAGCATTTTTTGCTAGATGATTTTCCCACATTACATTAATAGGCTCCCTATTCTGTCAATGATCAGTTGCTTTCAGCTGCTTTCTGCTGACGACCAGAGGCCGGAGTAATGTTTCCTGTCACCTCCTTTATCATACAACCGTATGATCATAGAAATGCCATACCAACATCACGGGCATTGCAAATGGCTGAGTACTGAACCATCATCTTCGCTTGCATGGACTTGCCGCCCACCAAACCTGCAAGGAAGGGTTTTTATTTTGTTGTTATCAATCCAGGAAAATAACTAAACAAGAGGTACTTGACATTCGGATGAGGAAAATAACTGAATAATTAATGAGGCATCTGATACGATCAAGGTTCATGTGGTATAAACACACGGGACATGCAAGCCAACAATTCCATTTCAACGTTATGCTAACACCATACGTTTAAAAGAGAACGAAAAAGAATAAACATACCATCTTCCATTCATCTCGTCTCTATGCATTTGGCAGCATCTTTCCGGTCTTTGAATTCCACCAGTATGACACCCTGCGGATCTTGTCGCGGAAGCCCTCTTCCGCCGCCGCGGCGCTCAGCCCGGCCTCGGCGTCGGCCCGCCGGCGCTTGCGCTCGGTGAGCACGTGCATCACCTCTACGAACGCGTACCGGCTGTTCTGGTGGCGGCTGAGGTGCTCCATGAGGTCCGCCGCCGGCAGGAGAGCGAGCTTGGGGTTGAGGAGGCCATCGTTTTGCTGGCGAGCGGCGGCGCCGGAGATGCGAGGGCGGCCAGGGTTGAGGAGGAAGCCATGGGATTCGATCGAAGGTTCGAACTGGGAAAACTTTATCGGTAACAATAATTTATCGGAGGTCAATGATAAACCTTCTGTTAAGTTTCTGCTTATATCATCACAATGTTTCATCATTTCATTATTTGCACAGGATGGAGGAGTTAAATCATGACTTTGATGTTCCTTCAGCCGAACTGAATGCTATAAAGTTTGAGCTCATGACAAGTGCAGATATGGTAAGATCAAAGTATTGCTTAGTTTATAAGTTCTCTCTAAAAGTTTCGTGGCGAGATTCTATTTACCTTTCGTCTCTGATCTTTTTCCGAAGTACAAATGTCTGCAATTTATAATCTATGGTTCTAAGAATTGGGGAAAATGCTTAATTTTCCATCAAGTCAGGATGTGTTGCTTAGTTGATTATTCTATTTGTTGCTTTGTGCTGTCCAGAGCTAATTTTATTACAAATTCTTTTTAAAAATTTCAGGAAAAATTGAGCAGCGCAAGCATTATAGAACCGAGTGATGTCACCGGTCCCAAGCTAGGATTACCAAATTGTCCCGCGTAGGATCCTGGCCTCGGCGTCGGCCAGCCGGCGCTCACGCTCGGCGAGCACGTGCATCATCTCCACGAACGCGTACTGCCTGTTCCGGTGGCGGTTGAGGTAGGCGATGAGGTCTGCCGCCGACAGGAGAGCGAGGTCTGGGTTGAGGAGGCCGTCATCGCGTGTGCCGAAGCCGCAAGGGCGGCCGACGCTCGAGCCCTGGCCATGGGATCCGGGAGAAGGCCATGGGATTCTAAGGCTCCAAGCTAGAGAGGGGCACCATGGCTGGAGAGATTTACCTTTGCTAGGGTTTGGTGGTGCAGTCCTGGGGAATGGAATGGGTGGGGTATTAGTACTGGAGGGAGCACTAGAGCAGGAGCACAAAAGACATGCTGGCGGCTGCAGGATCGAGTGTGCCCCGATTTGGAAAATCACGCGCTTCTCTCTTTGCCCTGGGTTGTTTTGTCCGCTCTACCTAGTTGGGCTTCGGCCTACATTCGTGTGCCGTGTGTGTGTGTGTACGCGCGCGTGCGCGTGTGCGTGTGCATGTGCGTGTGCGCGTGTGTGTGTGTGTGTGTGTACGCTCTTGTTGGGAAAATTACACCAATATGGCACCCTTTGGATGAGAGCGAGCACGGTGTCGAGGAGGCTGTCGTCCCGAGCAGCAGTGACAGCATGGGAGCAACGAGCGTGGCTGGATCCGGAGGATGCCATGGCGGTCAGGTGGGGAGAGGCATCGACTGTGGCTTGTGAGGGAATGGCTGAGGCGTTTGGGTTGGTGGAGAGCTACTGGGGAAGTGGGGATTAGGGCAAATGCAATGGCCCGCTTTTTCTGCTGTTGCCCAGTGGGGACTAGATCGAGACATTCTAAGAAATTGTAGCCTTTAAGGCGGGTGGGTGGGAGGCAAATAGGTTTTCTCACCTTTTTAATGTGTGAACTGTTTTTCCAATAAAAACCGTGGTGAGACCCTCTTCTTGCACTACAACAAAAACCTCCTATAGCGACAGTGCCCAAAAATCCCGTAGCGACGGTTTTGAAAGCCAACCGTCGCTACAGTAGACAGGGAGGTACTGTACAAACAAACCGTCGCTAAAAATCATTTGTAGCGATGGTTGACGGCACCAACCGCCGCAAAAAATCGATTTTTAGCCGCGGTTGACGTCATCAACCGCCGCTACAAATTGGAGGATTTGTAGCCGCGGTTGACGTCATCAACCGCCGCTACAAATCGAATTTTAGCCGCGGTTGACGTCACCAACCGTCGCTACAAATAGGAGGCCATAGAACACAAGAATAGTTCATAATTCTCTTTTTAATCAGGAGTTAAAATTTGTAAGTAGTATTTCTCCCACATACGAACTCCAAATTCAATGATTCTTTTTTCTATGTTTTACTAAAATCATGCTCTTTCATGTAATAATGTTTCTTTGCATGTTTACTGCTATATATTTATATATGTTTTTATATGACTTGTTATTGTTAAATTTATATTATTAATGAAATTATTTTTATACAAGTTTTTCATAAAAATGTTAATGTTACATCACATTTTCTTATATTAGGGTAAAATGATGCTTGTGTATAAATTTATGGCTCATACGAGTTCAAAAAGTGTTCTAAGTGATGCAAACTTTAATGTTTCACTTAAGTTGTATGAAACTATAAGAGAGATGTGTCCATTTGTGAACAATGTACATTTCCACTTTAGTGAAATCATTTAATTTTTTTATGACAAGTTCAAATACTCAAAATATGGTAGCATGCTAATTTGTAGAATTTTTTGACAAAGTTTAACATTATTATAATTATATTTATGGTAATATGTAGTTAGAACAATTGATTGTCCATTAAAAACAATTGAATTTTCCATTTCATTTTTCATCTCTCTCGGTAATGGGTTTATGGAACATATAAGCCTGAATATAATTTTTTTGCAGTTGTTTGAATAATTTGTTTGCAAATTACTTAACAAAAAGATGATTTACTTTTGTTGAAAATAAAAACTAATTTGGCCCCGGCCCATCTAATATTCTGGCCCATCTAGTTCCTCTGCTCCGGCCCAGCCCACAAACTGCACCTCCTATATAAAAATCGTAACCCTAACCTTATCCTATCCATTTCCCCCGCCGCCTCCACTCTCCTCTTCCTCTCTCTCCTCCACTCTCCTCTTCCTCTCTCTCTCATGGTGATGCGGCGGCGCACCTCCTCTTCCTTCCTTGGCGGCCTCCACGCGTGGGAGTTGTGCGGTGCCGGTGGCTCCTCCTCCCGCGCCGCGCCGGTGCCCGCCTCGACCACCGCGCCGTGGCCCCGCTCGCGCCTGCGCGAATCCAAGCCGTCCTCCGGCTCTCGCCACGCACTGCTCGAATCCAAGCCGTCCTCCTCCAGCTCTGCGTGTCGCGCGCGGCCGGGTCCGCCGACGACGTGGCGCTCCCGCCGCTCCTCGCCTTGCCGGCCGCCGAGCTCGACCACATTTCCCTCGAGTACGTACACATGTGCACGCAAAAAGATTCGCAACAAACACCACGGTAACGAGCTGCTGTTGCTTAATGGACTATTGTCCTGTGTCGTGTTCGATTTGATGCGTGCAGGTGCCCACGGCTGCGTCGCCTGGCGCTCCCGAACCTCCCCGCCGGCGACGAGGCGCGCCTGCCGGAGCTGATCCCGCGATGGCCGCATCTCGAGCACCTCGAGCTCAAATCCAAGCCATCCTCCTCCTCCACCATATTCCCCGCCATCCCCGCGCAGCTGGCCGCGCTGTCCCCGGGTTCAGCCTCGTCGAGAAGGCCGTCGCGCTCTACTGGGACCGCGGGGAGAGGGACCAGGCAGTTGAGTTCGTCCGGCAGCCAAGCCGCTGTCCTCCAAGGCGCGGCGGCGGAGCTCCGGCGTGGCGCGGCTCTCCTCCATGGCGCGACGGCGGCGGCTCCCTCCTCGTCGACAACGGCGACAGTGGGTGGCGCGCGGCTCCTCTCTCCTTCCCGATGGCGGAGGCGGGATGACGGTAAGGGCGACGGCTCCTTCCCCACCACTCTCTCCCGAACGACTACGGGCCCTCCTCTCCCTCCTCATCGACGACGGCGGTGGCTCCTTCTGTCCCTCGACGACCCCGGTCTCCTCGACTACGACGGTGGCCGGCGGGTTCAGCCGGCGACCACGACGACGGCGCACCGGCGGACGGATCTTGCCGGCGATGGAGTTGGGACCCACAGTGGTCCCATTTTTTTTTTTTTTTTTGATTTTGTAATTCGTTTGTAGCGGCGGGTGATGGCAGCACCCGCCGCTACAAAAGCATGTATAGCGGCGGTTCTGGCCGCCCGTTGCTACAAATCCCGGATTTCTAGCGACAGAGGCTCAGCGGCGGGTTGGCTAGCCCGTCGCTACAGGCTGTTTTTAACCGCCGCTGCAGGCCTTTTTTGTTGTAGTGTTGGGTCCTTGCTTTTTTGCTTTTCCTGCATGATCGGCTGAGATGAAGCTTCAGAAGAATCAGCGTTTTTGTTTGCCTGCATCATCTTTCGATTCCTGACAGAGTTGTAGAACTTTCAAAAGGAAATGAAGGAGGCCAGCTGGCTTCAGGGTCGGAGCTACTGCCCGTGCTGGGCGTGTTGTAGCACGGTCCTAGCTAGTCCAGATTTAGCTGAGGTGATTTGATGCAAAATGTAGCCTTAAACATCAAACTCTAATAAATTATATTGGCTAGTCATCAGCTATTCGCGAGCCAAGCACTGGCCCCTGCTCGCTGCAACTGCCTACTTGGAGGGTAGCAGTAGCACGGGTTGAGGTGAGGAAGACAGGGAACTTGCCCCGCTCGTAGCTGACAATTCAGAAAAATAAAAAGTCCTCCAAATGTTCAGAATCTACAAAAAAAATGTACAGAATAATTTCTGCAAAATGAATATATTGTAGCATTTATAACAGGACAGAGAACAAATGTATACTAATAACAAAATTGTTTTCTTGGATATCTTTGCCTACACATATAGCTATTTTTTCGATTCAGCCTGAGTAACCGGGAGGGAAGAATATCTTGGGTCCTTGTTTTTCTTCTTGTCCTGCATGATCGGCTGAGATGAAGTTTCAGTCAGGAGCATCGAAGTTTTTGTGTCCCTATATAAACGGCTGATTGAAAGTTTCATATTCTTTTACTTTGCCTACACATATGAAACAAAGATAACGTTACAAACTCAACATTATTTTTTCATATGAACGAATGGGAATGGTTGCTACATTATAAATTCCTCACCATTTGAAACTGGTGCCGGAAGTATGTTGTTCAATGACATGCCCAGTTCAAGCTGCCTCCGTATGATTCCAGCCGACCTACCCCATTGCTTCGCAGCGCATTCACTTTGTTGACAATGAAGTTTCTCACCCACTGGTGGCTGCGCTCACAAAGACTGAAACAAGCAAACAACGAGATGAATTAGTTTGTATTATCAACTGCAATACCTATTGCTTGTCCTATATACATCTCATCATGCGTAAGACACTTACTCAACATAGTGGAGGCTGTCCCTTCGGGACTGGCCATTTGAGTCAACGCTTGTACGTTCAATTATGGCGTGATGGAGCGTGTCCACTTGATCAGGAGTGCGGTGAAGGACGAACTGTTCCTTGCGTCCATCTGCACAAGTAGACAAGACACATGGCAAAGGTGGCACCACCTTCTTCTGTTCCTGTCAGTTGCGACAGCGAGGAAGTAAGGAGTATTGGGCAGAAACAAATGATGTAACACTGCTGTTGCAAGGCCAAAGGGCAAGGCATACAAACATGTCGGAAGAGAAAAACATTTACCTCAACCACTACATGTTTAATCATCCCTGAACAAGCGTCTATGTGCTGTTTTTACTTCGCCAATATCCTAGACTTTTTTCACTGCAATGCAGAAACCAAAGTCAAGCAAAAGATAACTAAGGAAAACTGGTTCTTCATACTGGATCTCAGTTTCTGTACATGAGATATGGCTAAGGTAAGATACCGATGCAAGTTTCTTTGTCATCAGCAGGTCTGTTTACTTGGCAAGCTGTTGACTGTTGTCTCATCATTGTTCTGAAAATAAATCAAAAAACAAACGATAATTGTGAGAGCACAAAAGCAACAGTTACACAAGAACAACAGGAACACATAATTAACGAACTTGAACTTGCTTTTTTGCTAGCGTTGGAGCAGGAGGCAAAGCAGGTATTTGTTACAGGAATTATTTGCATGTAAGTGAAAATGGACAAAGCAGGGGAAAAAGAATGGAATGATGCACCGGGAAAAATCAAATGCAACACATATGCTTAAAAGCGGTAACCACAGAGGCGTCACAATTTTGAGCCAAAAAACTGAAATTACCAATGTGCGTCCATACATACAAAGTCATTTGTCAGAAATGGTATTGCTAATATAGGCATATGAGTCATTTCCCACCCGACAACAAATATAACTAATAATGTGCAACTAAAACCATGAGGGTAACCTTTCCAAAAAAAAACCACGAGGGTAAGGTTAACATGAACATTAGATAACACTACAAATGAATGCTTCGACTGTAGTTCATATATACAGATTAAAACCATTTAGCATCTAGAAGGCTATAGAGCGCATCACACCTCTGCATTTCCAAATATGCACGAATTTCAATCACCAAGTGCCAATGAAAATTTAACAAACTGAGAAAAACACTTGTATCTTATTACAGTGTTATCTGATTCTTAGGAAAGAGTAATACTCAATTATAAATAAAATCTTATAGTAGTAACTTAGATATAGGCTAGACCAAAACAATTGTTTTACGAACAAGGAAGCAAAAGGAAAACCAAGCGATCCTCCATATATATAGTTGGGGGGCTACAAACACACAAGCAGAAAAAGCATTTAACTGTATGTTGTTACCCCTGGAGACAACATCTTTCGTCACCCGGCCGGCCATCCAGCCTCTTGTGATCTCCTCTTGCACCCCGATCGATCTTCTTGTATCCAGCGTCTTCCCGCCCACTTGGTCATGAAGCTGCTAGACCTGCAAGTGTTAACCAGAAGCAGTGGCCAACGGAAACTTGGCCACCCATGCCAAGCTACACACAATCTCTCAATGAACTCTACGTACTGCAACCAGAAAATCTTCCTTCTATTCAATATTGATCTCAACACCTTATCATTCATCCACCAGAAAACTAGAAGCATATATAGTATTTTTATCCACGAGAAATACCCTGGTAACCTCCTGTTTGCATATCCCATCAACATAACTTCACATTAATTCAAAGTCTCACTTGCCCTCAATATTATACAAGGTTTGAAATAATTATCCATTGAAAGACGCGGTAAGAAAAGATGATCTGTCCTATGATTGGTGATGAACCCTTTCATCTCTTCCACCTTCTGCTCCATCCATAGCTTGTCTCCTGCAGACAACAAAATGCTCAGAATTATTAGTTTCATATATATACCCAATTGTTGACAGAATTACTGTTCCAAAGTAACAAATGCTTTACTGCGAAAGGTAACGTTGTTCCTCCATTTCCACAGCGCCCATAGCAAAGGAAGACAACAGAATCTACTACTATCCCCTACTTTTAATTTATGTCCACCAATCCAATCTTCTAAGTTCGAAATAATCAAATCAGTGCATATTCCAGTTTCTAACTTTCGAGCTTAATTTCAAAAAAAAAAAAAAGGTTGGCTGATATTATACCTGCTGCCGTACGTTCAGGTTGCCTCGGGTAGTAGC